>JANSTT010019355.1:0-11661 GCA_026745375.1 Platyura marginata
TTTTCGAACTCACAGATGACTTTTCGAAAATAAAGGTCATATGACCATAGTCACGAGAAACAGAATCTGGGTGCTGGTGCACATCAGAATACATAATGACGAGGCTGTGTAAGCGCATATAGGGTCAGAAGGACTTCGAGTACCATATACAGCCCATCACTTAGCACCTTACCATAGTAGTTGCAATATGCAAATTGAACTTTTGATATTAAATAAACCACACAAAAGGTACATCCTTCTTCCTTAAATCCACACAGCGAAGCACTATACGTAATGAAAGGTATATATATCGGAAATTCTACAATCTTACAGCATCAGATATATATTATAGATTCACATAATAAATTGATGGTTGCAAAAAATGCAAAAATCTTCGGCACTCTGTATTGTAGATCAAATTCCAGATAGTATTTATTCTGCATTATTGATAAATTGTGCTTAAGGATTTGCATTTTTCTTTATGGTGAATGTAAAAATATCCAGTTTGTCATGGAGCAATTTTTCCAGATGCATTTGACGTTATTTTTCTTGAATTTATTTCACCTTTAAACGTATTGTAACAGTTTTGATTGGAATCTCAGAAGTTTTCATAATTTATTTGAATTTTGAAAAATTTCATTTCATTTACTCAGGGAGAAATTCAAATTTTACAAGAAGAAATGTTTTTTTCCTTCTTTTTTTTAAGGAAAGTGAAGATAATTTCCCATAGTAGAAATATACATTTTTTTCGATTTTGCCATTCTAGACTTATTTTATAATTAAAAAGAAATAAAACCATTTGTTGTTGTTGGTTTTGATGATTGTATAAAAACAAATTTACAAGGTAAGCACATGGTATAAGAAAATCTGTCAAAATAAAGAAATGCAGAAAATTTACTGTTTTCGTATTAAAAAAATTTAAAATTTACATTCACAAATTATTTTATTTATAAACTTATTTATAAACCGGAAGTGAAAAACCGATTTGCTCAAAAAACAACAGGACTACAAAATAAATTGTCAAAATTTTAGCTTTCGAGCTTCAGCCGTTTAGCCGAAATCTTGATCACGGACAAACGGACTAACAAACTCCTAACAAAAACCCTACGGACTAACAAAAACCCTAAATATTATACATACCTATGCATATGCATACAATTCCATACATATACAAAACACATTTCTATACTCCTCCTGACTCCTGTTGACTAAACTCAGTTTCGGGATTATAAAGGTAAACACCTTTATGTTTTTGGACAAAAAACATACAAATTAAAATGTCACCCGTCAAAAGTTATGACACCGAGTAAACCATTTATGATGAGCTTATCTCACCGGGAACATTATATGCTTACGTCTGACATTAAGCACAAATATGAACATTACGTTACCATAAACATTAGCATAATTACATACAGTACAAACAAAGGGAGAACAAAAAAAAAACCAAAAACCAAAAACGAAAAACAAAAAAAAACAGAAAAACAAAAAACCAAAATTACATACATTTTATGGAAAAGTGTTTACATTTAGCCTTAACTCTGTAACATTAATAATCAAAGTTTCACCAGGCTAATTAGTTTCAGGTTTATTTGCTTATAAACAAGTAAACCAAAGAGAATAATACCTCCGGTGCCATGGTATTTTGCGAAGTAAACATGTCCCATATGGGATTGTGACAAAATTATTAGTAAGACAGTGTATATAGGTATTTAGCTAAGGATTTTATTTTATATATGTATATGTAGGTATGTATATAAGTACATATATGAAATATAAATGTAATGTTTAGTTATTTGTGTAAATATTATGTAAAGTACATACCTAGCGTTGAGGTTAATTTACCATGTTTCACCAGTGTAAAACGAAACTTTTTGGATAACAATAGAAAAACTTTCATTACCATTTTCTCAGAAAACACCCATTGGATTGGTGTATTCCATATGAAATTTCTAACAATTCTCACTAATACGGTAATTACGCATACCTTCCATTTACATATAAATACAATTGTAATTCAGTTTTCAATCTTAGAAGCAACAGTGGCGGCTCGTGAGAATTATTGATCCCATCATCATGGGACTATTTAAAAAAAAAAAAAAAACTTACATAATTTTGATGGAAGAAAATGAAAAAAAAAATTGGTTGTTCAAAGAACATCTTGGCCTTTCTTTTAGTGGTTTTTAAAAAGTGAGCCATTTTTGAACTTTCTTATTACAAAAGATATGATTTTGAAACTTCGTATTTTTGTATTATTTTAAATTTTAAGCATTTTTTGCCAGATAATTTTTTTTGGAAAAAGAGTTCTTTAAGGTCCAAGGTCTAGTGAAAGGGTTCAATAATCAATAATTCTCACGAGCCGCCACTGCTTAGAAGATACAGGTAACCCTCGTATAGCGCGGTACTTCTGCAACGCGTTTTCGCTACAATACGTTTTTTTTAGATTACGGACGTTCCTTGTATGGAAAACCATTCAAATTCAACTAAAAATTCATTAAAAACCATTTAAATTCAACTGAAAATTTGACAGTTAATTTTCTTTTTAAATTTTTTTTTTATAATTGAAAAAATTGCGTTTTTATTAGATTTGGAACGTAACCGTACTTTTTGTATGGGTTCCTTGTCTTGTATAACACGGATTTGTATAATGCAGCATTTTTGTGGAACCTAACCTCCGCCTTATACGAGGGTTGCCTGTAAATATTTTTTAGTGCTTCTAAAATATTTTTATTAATTTTATGCGAGCGTAATGTTGGTTAAAAAAACAAAACGAACATTTTGTTAGTTTTTTTTTCGAATTGTTGATTACCATTTCTCCTATACCTACATGGGAAATAATTTTTAAATTGAACCGAAATGTTGAAAAAAAAAAAAAAATTTGCATCAACAAACAAAGGCTACAAAAAAAAAAAAAGTTTTCCAATCCGTAACTACTGTATACCTATAAGTAACACAATTTCCACTATACAAATACACCGATTTCATTTGAAAGCCACCATTTCTTTTATTATATACGAGTATACACGAAAATATACGTACATATATTGCATGTGATTTTTGCGTGTGTAGATTTTAAATCCTCAAATGAAACCGGTAAATTAAGAGTTTTCAAATGTCGGAAAATATGGTTTTTTGGAATGTCAGAATAGAAACGTGTATAATAGATTCATGAACGGATAAAAGTTTTTTGTTTCTTTTGATTAAAGTAGAAACAAATTTTTATTTTACCTATGTATGTACAATGGGATTAGTTATTCCGAATAAATCATGTACATATACATATTTTACAAATCAATTACAATATGTAAGCATTCTTTAGTACTAGTTAAATATATATATATAGTTATGTAAAACAAAAAATGTTGTTTGTGTCTCGCTAGAAGTGAAAAACCTACAATTTATATAGTAGAAAAATTTAGTATTCGAAACATTTACCTAATATTTACATTTTCGGCACAGAATTATTCTTAATCATTAACTATGGTCAAAAAACAATGGCGGCTTTAGAGAAATAATTATCATGGGACTGGAACATGGAAGATTGTAAAAAAAAATGAGATCATTTTGATAAAAAAGAAAAAAAAATGATAAAAATCTAATAATAATATCTTCATTTAAAAAGTGACACCCTATTGAATTTCGTAATATTAAGGATGTGTGGTTTTGAGACGTTTTTTTTTTTTTAATTTTGAATTTCTAGAATTTTTTGCCAAATACAATTTTTAGAGAAAATATATATTCCGTAAGCTTTTTCGAAAAAAGTTAATTTTTATTGAATTTTTTTTCATCAAAATTACTAAATTTTTTTTTAAATAGTCCCATGATAATTTGGATTATACTTCTCTATATCAATGCCAATAAAAATATTCAAACAAATATAGACCGTCTGTACAATTTAGTTTTCTCGCCAACAACATTAATTAACAGACATTTTGAGAATTTGTGCTCCAATAAAAAAAAATTCTTATTGTAGGGTATAGGAAATTTCTACGATATATTTAGCTTGAAGGAGTAAATATTAAAAATTGAATAATAGAAAAATCAAAATATTCATGTGACATTGTCTTTGTCCATTAAAGCTTAATTAGATTTTGTCTAGGCTCTGTGTGTATATAGATAAATACTTAATACGTATCTAGTTATTCTCGATACCTCTACCTCTATTCTATACACTTATTATAAACACAATCAACTATGATACTATTGAAATGAGTATTGTCTAGAATAGTATCAAACGAGATAAATGTCAAAGAAAGGACACAATTATACCCACGTATTAAAACAATGCGAACAGACATCTGGTTACGGAACAAAACATCTCGATACGACTTTAACTATTTATTATGAATTTATATACATTTCGATGTGTCTAATGTTAGTTGTAGTATCTGATTGCTAGACATTGCTTTAAGTAAAATATCTACATACATATACATATGTATATACATACATATGTATATGGTACATATATACAGTGGGGTGATAAAGTGATGCAATTCGCTAGAAATTATAAAATTTGTATTTTGAACGAACAAAATTGATTGAATATGATGAAAAAAAATAATTTACGTCAACAAGGTTAGTTCGTTTTTTTATTTTTAATCAATTCTATAAAAAATGTTAACCAAAAAAACTCCAAAATTTTGAAAATTAATATTAAAAACAAAATAATTGTTACTTTAATGGGGAAGAAAAAATGATTCAACTGAGGTACATTTAAAGAACAAAACTGTAATTATTCAAAATTAATAAATGGAAATTTTGACAGTTTATTATGAAGTCCTAGAGTAAAATCCCTATTGTTTTTGGAGTAAATGGGACAAAAAATTGAGAAGGCTGTGGTACAGTGTGCACCTAATTTTGATATAAACCATTCATTTACTCGAAAGGTAGTCGTAATGTAGAAAAAATGAATAGGATAACAATTATAGAGAACACAAAAATGAAGATTTTATTCATAGACCAAAAAGTTGTACGACCTAGCGTTATGGCGCTGCAATCAATTTTATTGAATTTCTAGGATTTTTAATAATTTACTCGAAAAGTATTTAGATTACGGCAAAAATGAATATGACAAAAATGATAGAGAATAAAAAAATGAAGATTTCATTCATAGACTAAAAAGTTCCACGAAATACCGTTATGGCGCTGCAATCAATTTTATGTCATTTCTAGGGTTTTTCATCATTTGCATTCAATTTACCCAATTACCCAATTATATAAACAAGTACTCATACGGGTATAATTATAATCAGCGTAGCTAATTTTTCCTACTTTACTGGTTTTTTCATCATATTCAATAATTCAATCAATTTTTGTCGATCGAAATACAAATTTTATAATTTTTAACGAATTGCATCACTTTATCTCCTCACTGTATATATTCAATAATTCTGTCACATTCTATTCTGTAACAAATATATATTATATATATATATATGTATATATATTTATGCAATTTTGTGTATATCTATCCATATATTAAACGCGGTTTCATCATTGATTTTGTTTCAACATCAGACATTCTACACATACATAGGCTCTACATCTATCTAAGTATGTATATGTACGAATATCATAATATTCTACCAAAAATTATAGCATAAATATTATAGACATTGTTCTATCAATTATTGTTCTGATATAAAATGCTGATTTATGCCACTCTGGCACTATTTATAAATACACCCAACGATATAATAATAAGCCATTCCAGTGGTAATCCACCCTCATCAGTGAAGTAAATGAAATCAAGCATAAATATATGGGAAAACAACAGTGCCAGAAATTGATATAAATCATAACATGAGTTGACAGTTGATTTTTCTATACTAACTAAGGATATTTATTGATTATTGTCTGGGTTGATAAAAGTTCCTGTGTGAGAGTATGGTAAATGAAGAATAAAAAAAATCCCACAAAAAAAAACCGCACAAAAACCGGTTTGACTGTATGCATAGGCATAGGCAGATCTGTTACATAGAATATAGGAGGGCTACAGTCCCGATTTCAAATGTCAGTCTCGACAACATTTCTTGAAAGATTTTTGTTGAAAGGAGAAGACATTGGCTTTTATGTTGACTTAGGACCGGATGGTTCAGAATCCATCTTAAAAACACTTCGTTTCCCCTTACCGCCTATAATCACGCGTATGCGATAGACTAACATCCCATCTAGAATATCATCAGGTCTTGTGTCGTTCCAGCAGGCATAGGCCATCCACAAAAAGTCGTCATCGCGTTCTGTTTGTTTTGCCAAAGCTTTCAAGTCCATTCTTTTTCACACCTTCATTAACTTTGGCAATTACAGTGCGACGCTACCCTTTTCTCGGTCGTCCTCTTTTGCGAGCATCTTGGGGATTCCATTTTTGCGCTTCGCTTGAAATGTCATCCATTAGTTTTTGAAATATATGTCCGATCCAGTTCGATTTTTTTTGACGGATCTGAGCATCAATCTTCCACAATATAACTAAAATGAAGTAATAATCTTCTATATCCTTCTTGGGGGTTCGTTCAGGTCCTACTAATCACTTTCGTTGAAGATCCCAAATCAAAATCTCCGAATTATTCTGATCTGATCCTTGGATCAATAATCCTTACAAATTTACTCTTCAATCCTTCCTCTTGTTTTTTAATTGGTTCGTGTATAATTTTGCCGAGCATTAACTAAATAGTTTTGTTTGGATATTATTTCTGTGTGATGTCCAGGTATAAAATAATGCCAAGTAATTTAGTTGGCCGAATTGACTAAGATTTTCTAATCTAGTTAATTGTCGAATGAATCCATCGATGACAATTGAACTTGTAATAATCTGATTTAGACAATGTTCCCACGCGGAATGATGAACGGGGGCACAGTGATGAAGAAAAATTAGCAAAAATTTTATTATTCGAAATTATAAAAAAATCAATGAAAATTTTCTATATTTCACTACATACCTGCTCCCCATTACGTCCTTTTTTCTTGCTAGCATATTATATGCAAATAATTTCTAGGGAAAATTATGGATCGGAATTTATTTCTCATTTTTTTATATAGAAATGCATTATCAATTACAATTCCTTGACTTCATTCAATAATAATTTTCCATTTCCACTACTATGAATTTCCTTCAAGAATCATATATTATATTGGAAAAGTTACATGTGCAACCATTATCCCAACCTCAAATACGTTAACGTTATAGTGTAGGTAATGTATATATTTTATGCTTGGCTACCGTTCATAAATCCTTGGAAGCCAGAAATTTGAATTTATTGATTCCCTTCTGAGTCGTTAATAATGTTCGAGAGAATTCTAGCATTTTTGTTGTTGTTGTTTTTGTTGTATTTTGGCTTTGTTAGTGAAATAATACCCGTTTGGTTTGCACGAAAGCTCTCTATTTAATGTTCGAATTGAATAAATAATAGCTTTTTATTAACTTATTTCTTTTGTCTTAGAATATAGAAAGAAAAACTTTGCATCCCATCCCAGTAAGCATTTTGAGAAAAATTTCGCACACAGAGAATTTCTCCGGAAATTTCTCACAACGAAAGTACTTATGCAATATTTCGCTAGAAATGTAGTTTGAAAATATATTAGGAAATATTTCGCAAGATGATTGATTTCTATTGTAATTAATTTTTGCTTGATTGCTTCAATAATATGGCGCAAGAAATGTCTTAGCTGATATCGCAGGATCTTGAGAATTAGCTTCAAAAGAAATTGCTAGCTGCAATTCGTATAAACTCTGTCTTTAGAAATTTCACAAGGAAAATAAAAATGTTACTTTCGCGAGAAATATCTCATTGAGTCCTGTGTAAATCGTTATATTTATATTTCGTGTTTCACTTCCTGTTCCTGTGTCTTGAGAAATATTCCTTTTTCTATTTTTTGAGAAATAAATCGAAATAAAATTAGTTCAGTCTTATTTATTTAATTGATGAGGTTAGAACGACGGGCGCATTCCTCTTATGACGAAAATTACAAAATTTTGTAATTCAAAATCCTCCACCCTAAATACTGCATTACAAAATACTGTATGGGACACATGCATAGTGATGATAAACAATTATCATCACCTCACATGCAGCATGTACAATATTTTGTAAATACAATATTTTGTAGCGACAAGTGATTTTTACAAAAAAAATCTATTAAAATTTAGTATAATCAGCATGTCGATTCTGCGTAGTTTTTATCAGTTAGTTTTTAGTGCGATTAAGGTATGGTTGGGATGCGGTTAAGGTGCGGTTGCGTTAGAGTTGCGGTTGCGATACGGTTGCGTTACGGTTGCGGTTATGTTGCGGTTGCGTTGAGGTTGCAGTTGCGGTTGGGTTGCGGTTGAGTTGCGGTTGGGGTGCGATTACGTTGTGGTTGGGGTGCGGTTACGTTTCGGTAGGAGTGCGTTTGGGTTACGGTTGGTAAGACCACAATCTACTATATCACAGCCAAAGTGATGTTAACAACCATTGTGTGTGTAGATTTAATAGTACATATTTTTACGAAGTGTGACGGAATACTACGATCCCAATATTGGTTGGAATTTGGTTATCAATGTACCTATGACCTTATATTGCAACGAATGATTTTGTTAAATATTTAAATTTCCCTATTTTTTGGCAATAAAGGCACTGGCACACAAAGCCGCGATCTGACCGCGATCGTCAGGCGTCTGGAGACGACACACAGAAAGCGGTCTGCCGTGATTGCCCGGAGATTAAAACAATCACACACATTTTAAAAGCAACATGTTTTTTTACATAATTACCTTCGTAATAAACAGAGAACAACAATAATAACAAAAACTTAAGAAATTACAGAACCTTTTCTTGCAACGACATCTATTAGGCCAACTAATCGTCGACCAACAAACGAAATATGCGAAAAATTTGTCAATTTTATTACTACTGTCAAAATTAAATGGATATTTTCTCACATTATCTATCAAAAATTCATTCAATTCTATCAAAATTGCAATCGCAATAAATTGAATTGTTAACGCTTTGTCGCGCGTTCAAAAAATGACAGATCACGGCTGACAGACGGTGGCGCCTTGTGTGCCAGTACCTTAAATGTAATAAATTAACGCTGAAAATATGCTTGGAAAATTATTTTTCATAATTGGCCATACCTCCAATGTGTATTTAAATTTATTTATTTTACGCACACTATAGCCAACGAATGGGGCCGGTATCAGACTGGCTGTTATTTATATATAGTAGTAGGTTGTGGTAAGACACATTAAATCTGTGAGAGTAACAATTATTTTTTTTTATACATATGTATATTAAAATTCTGTTACAGTAGCGAGTCCCATTACTAGAGACTAATTATATACTTTAATAAATTACCTGTAATTACCTAATAATATTTTATACTTTCATGCTAATTAATATTAGGTAAGATATAGGTAAGATTTAAGTAATAATTACCTAGATACCATTCAAGGAATAAGTATAATAAAGTACAAATTAACTTAAGTGAACATAAAACAAGCAACAAAAAAAATAATTAATAAAAAATCAACTTTAAACTCCTTAATTTAAATAAATTAATGATTTATATCATTTTGTTACCGTGACATTATAATACGATAAGGAAGTAATAAAGATGATTATATCAAAAGTCAAGCCGGCTCGTTTACATATTAGGCATACTTGAAAGGGAGATAGATATCTTTCAGTAAATGATCTAGAAAAATAAAAACAAAAATAAAATAAAAAGACGAAGAATTTTGTGAAGTTGATGAATAAATTTGATAAAAAAAAGCCCTTAAATTAATATATAAAAAAAAAACTAATTACAGACAAAAGCTAAAATGGCAAATAAATATTATTATTTTCCCAAGTGATTTTCATAGACAAAGTTAATCTTAATTTAATGTCAACAATTAACCCCTAAAATAGAAGTTTTATTTTGACATTTTGACCTACAACTCCCATCCGGGACCAAAAGATAAATATATACTTCAACAAGAGTAATGCAATAATTCGTAAAAAGATTTTTATCGGCTACTCTAGCAATGCCAGCCTTAACTATTGGGGGGTTTTTTGAAATTCGTTAGGTTACCCTGGTGAGTGTGCCATTAAGTATGTACATTGTACACCGTACCTAACGTTTATACTCCGCAAAATGTGTATATTATATATACGGTTCTAGAGAGGCATCAGCTGAGATGTGAGATAACCAAGGCCACCTCAACCATCACCATGCCCCAACCCCAAAAAAACTTCATAAAACTTTAATTGGACATAATTTTCCGCTATATTACAACCAGAAGAATACTTTGTTTTCTCGTTCATATACAGATTTTGATCAGCAACAAAAACTTAAATCGACTTTAGCATGGCAAGTAATTTGAATTTTAATAACAAAATACATAAACAAAATTGTAAAGAAGACACGGCCAAGACGTTTATAGGTTTAGACTTTAGTATATATAGAGTTGTTCATATATATATGTATGAATATATAGAGAGAGAGAGAGGTATCGAGCTTTTTTTTTTATACCTGCCTATATGCTTAGACTTAAAAATGCATGAAAAGATAAACTTTCGGTAAAGTCGTTATCGCGCAACCACCTTTATACCCACAAAACTTTTTCAATATTATAGGCAAGGGTAAGTTATAGGATTGGATGAGATAATGACGAAGGTTTGAACCTCATTTTTAAATTATGTAATATGTCTAGCACATTTTATTTGTTGTTGTGTTCGGTTGTTCTTGTTGTTGTTGTTGCTGTTGCTGTTGCTGCTCCTGTGTTAAGAATTTTATTGTGAAACACTGCCAGACAGGAGGATGTACATAATTATTTTAAATTAAACACGAAACGGGATGTTTTCTGAAGGATGAGGATTTTCTAATTAAGTTTATATCTAACAGTTTTGTTGTAAACAAAAAGTTGCTTGTTATTTTTATGGAATGCGTTTGATGTAAAAAATTAAAAATTCCAACCTTAATTGTAGGACTAGCCAAAAAAAAAAAAAAAAAATTGGGACTAAAACCCATCAGATTTTTTTTTCTCTCTCTCTTTTTATATTATTGAGAATATTCTGTTTTGGAAATTTTCTTTAAAGAATGTAACCTAAATATGGATGGTTCGGAGAAAAACTGGCATATCTCAAAAAAAAAAGTTTCCTTTAATATTATTATAATGATCTCTTTCTTTAAATCGAATATTGTTGTAATTCGTAACTTGATAGAATTAAATAGACATTTTATAGAACATTCAAGTATTAATTTAAAAAGTAAATGTGTGACAATCTGGGCTATCATCAATTATGTCTCAATGGTCATTTTTAATTATTAAAGGATTATGTCGAGTAGGCATTTTATTATTTATAGGCCGGCATTATCAATCATCGTACATACAAAATATATTGGTCCTTCGAGCCGAATCAGTTAAAATATCAGCTTTTCTGCTAATATCAAGTTTAAATTCGTTTAACACCAATATTCCCATACCAAATAAATAATGTTTTCGGAAATTTTAGAGATGTGAGATGTTTTTAGAATTTTCAAAATAGAAAATAATTATCAAAAACAAATATTTTGCATATAAACATCATCGATAATTATTCAATGACAATTTATTGATGACTTTGACTTCTATTCATCGTGTGCGCTATAAATTGTGGGTTCATTTCTCAATCACTGGTAATTATCAACCTCGGGCATTTCATTACATACACCTACATTTAT
>JANSTT010019356.1:0-11658 GCA_026745375.1 Platyura marginata
GACTATCAATGTTTGCCAGCCGTTTGCTGGGTTTTTTCGTGACGTCAGACCGACAGTCAACTGTCGGTTTTAACAGTCCGTGTACTCTTAGCATTATGGATTTTTTTCTCCATTTTCTAACAAAATGACAGGATTATTATCAAAAAACAGTATGTAGCTATAAATTTCGGATGAAAAACTATTTGCTGAGGTTTAAAATTAAAACACATTTCATGCTAAATTTCCGGGTCTTTTCGATTTTTTAACGAAATATCAAGAAAATCATTAAAATACGCAAAACTTTTTCGGCTAAAAGTATTTATCTATCTATCTAAGTACAATATCGGGTTTAACTGCAATGTATGTTAAGGAGTGTGAGGGGAGGGTATAAAAAGTTGCCAAAAAAGTTCATGATTAAAATTTCTATTTTCATCGATGGAAAATAATTGATTTTAAATTGTTTAATATCCAATAAAATCAATAAATTTCCTTTAAAATTATCAATAAATCAGTTTCCAGGGTACTTCTATACCCAACAGTCCTAAAATGTTTAAAAACAAACAATTGATTCATAAACGATTTTTTTTATTGTTATTGTTCGTCTATTTTAATTAGCTTCAATCATTTTTATTTGCCTCACGCACTATATAATTATTTATGGTCGTCAATCAAACATTTTTGCGTACTGTTCATTATTACGGTTTTAATGTTTGATATTATTTCATTGTATGTAATGCAATAACGACACATAAATGTACATGTGATTTTTAAAAATCATGACAATTACTATGGTGCTCTAATGACTGGAACGATGGAGGGGGAATTCTTTTTTCCTATATATTGTCAAATGGATTTGTCTGGAAAATGATAAGAACAATAATAAATGGAGGGCAATTACTGCAACAAACAAGCACAGATGAAATTAACAGCAATTGTTTTGTGCTTTAAAGGAGGGATGCAAAATTAAATGGAGAATAATGTGAAATATTTTGTGGAATAATACCTACGAGTATGTCTGCATTGGATTTTGTTCGATTTTTTTTTTTTTTTCATGGCATCTGTCTACCGAAACGTCTTCTTTCAGACATACTTTTGCAATCACAGTATATAATTACAGAAAATGTTTTGCTGTACATTGCAGAAAATATTTCTTCTGTTCTTTATGGTGAATTTTGATTCTTTTGTTATTTATTAAAAAACTAACGCTGAAGTAAACAAAAAAATCATTCACACCCAGATCTTTTTATTTGCTGAAATTAGCACTTAAACCATGTGTAAATTGGGGAATATGTTTACTGTTTTTTTTTCTCCATATTTTCTATGTAATTACTTCATCTCATCACCTCATCCTGGTAATCCACGTGGAACCATATAGAATATCCCTAAATTGTCTCACTCTGTTTCATGCCATTTCCACGTACTGAACTGGCCTCACTCTCAACTTTTCTGTTCTGACCTCTTTTTTATTTTGTTGGATTTCATATCCAGTTCGATTTATGACGTTAATCTCTTAAGGCAGATTATTCTGAACAACTTTTCGTTACTAAATAATTCTGGGTATCCTACTCTGATTATTATGAAATCGATTCTTTCTGTCCATTCTGGCACATTTCTAGTTTCGCAACCGTTGGATTGAAATTTGAAAACTTTAAAGTTGCAAACAATTCTTGCCATCTGAATACTAAACATCTTTCCATTTAAAAAATATTTCTTATAAGAGAGACTGACGCCAGGATGTCGTTCGTACAATTAAAATGTATTGCAAAGAATTTCTCTTCTTTTTTTTATTAGTAGTAATATTACAAGTCGATGATGATGATGACCTACAAGGCGTCAGGCGAGAGAAGTTAGAGAATGTTGTGGTAATCGTTGACATATGAAATCTCTTTGTGGATATTGATTATCTGTATTTCTCATGAAAGTCCTACCCAAAATATTCTCCATTCCAACAATTCCATTAACGTTATTTGTATGTATTATCTTAGCATATTTTTTTTTTATATATTAATTAAAAATCGAAAGAAAGTGAAAATCGGAAGAAAATTGGTGAATAACTTTTCTGTAATTAAAACGTGCTAGTTAAACATTTTTCTTATTTACGTATTTTGTACCCAATCTTAATAACAATAATAAAATAATTCTTTTCTCAATCATGATATTGTTAATGTGAGTGATTTACGTTTGTCACAATGTAAGTAGGCATATATCGTTTCATAACCGGATAAATACATTAAACAAATGACTACTGTAGCTTGTACATTGCGCACATTAACGCAACCCACCTAGAACTATTTTAAGAAAGAAAAAAAAATAATGATCTTATTGAAAGTCGACCTCAAACTGGACATTAATTACTACATGTTCTTAAAAAAAAAAAGACAACAACTAATTTCTTTCAATTCATTCCACATTAAACATTAACATATTAATTGGATGCTGTTAAACAAGTGGTGGAATGTGGAACTTGTGTAAAAAAAAAAATTATAAACAAATAAAAAAGACTTTCAACTGAGCTTCATTTATTTATTACATTGATATGATGGTACTATATTGCAACTATTACCACTAGATGGCTTTGTTGTAAAAATAATGATTTGGCATGAGCTTTTTGGTTAGAGTATCCCAGATGGCAGTAGAATTTTGCATTTTGTAAAATTTTTGCAAAAACAGACTTTTTACTACTTTTTTTTGGTGGATCAATAAATGTCAAAATTGGCATCGATAATACAAAACCAAAAATTTTTTGTAATTAATAATAAATGGATGTCGAAGAAACATTTTTTTTTTAAATAAATACTTTCAATACATAATATATGTACATAATTGAAAGTTAACGAAAACTACAATAACTTTCAAGTTATCAAGTTGAATCAATTTTGGTACCAATTCCTATTGGAAATAAAAATTGAGCAACATAACGATTATTGGAAGCTTTTAAAGTCAACACTTGACCGTTTCATAAATGTAAACGTTGCACTGGTACAGTAAATATTTTATTAAACTTACATAAAGTAAATGAAAAAGAATAAAAAAAAAGAAAAAAATTCAAAAGAAAATCGAATTTAATGATCTCCGCCAAGATGTCTATAATTACACCGTTTACAGTTAGGTTTGTAATTGATTTTTTTTTCAATTCTACTTGTCGAGTACCACCAATGCCGTTAGGGTATTGTGATAAGAACTTTTTCAGTAGGTACTGGATAATTCTATAAATGGAAAAGGTGAAGAAACTATCAATGGTGTCTATAGAGTTATAAAACGTTTATAGCAGACATAAATTATGTAAATAATAATATGTTGGATGTTAATGTACATAATACATTATATACCTACTTATCAAAGTTCAATGAAAGATGTTTAATTAATTTGATCTCAATAGGTAGTCATTTCATAGATTTAAGTGTGATTTAGTATGCAATAATTTAATAGCTGATCATCGTCATCATCATCGGTCAAAATATGTATATATAGGTTACATCTATACATAAATATACAGTATTGTACATACACATCATATACACATATATTGAATAATGGCAAACAACTGATTTTGATTGATTTTTGTGGTTTGAAATGGGACAGATGTTTAATATTTAGGTCGATGTGTCCAGGGGTACAATGTATGACTATATACTATACCCCCCCCTCTTCAAAAGCACATTTCTATCGAGATAGTATTGCTATGAGGTTATTTCCTGGTCCTATAAATGAACAGAAGTTGATTTTATGCGTACATTGTACAATGTCAAAGCGTTTTATTGATTTAAATTGAGAATTGAGATATACACAAATTATATTTACGATTGATATAATAGCGCATTATGTATTTGATTTATTGATTATGTTCAATTAACCATCAATTAAGAAGATTTCGTGATAATTATAACCTAAGACAGAATGAAAATAGAATATAAATTTCTTTTGTTGACGATATTGTCATAGTATTACAATCGATTTTATAGATAGAAATTGTTCCGCGGAAGATGACCGGATATCGGAAAGCGATAGAGAAGGTTAAAATAACTGATATATAAGACAACGATATTACTTTGATCTATCAATATTTGGTGCAAATAGAAACAGAACAGTTTCGTGTTATTTTTTTCATCATCATATGTACGTACGCCCATTGTTAACCTTGTCCTCTCTAGGTTACTTATACTGTACATTCATTTCCAAAACTTTTTATTGTACTATGTGGGTATTTGATAAATCCAAATATTTAATAATATAATTGAACAATGATGATTTGTGATTTGCAATAACCAATATTTAGTTTAAACACTGTATTTACAAAACCATAGTTATAGAAAATAACAGATACCCCACTACTAGGTATTACAAATCAAATTATCGAAGATTGAACATTTTTTAGACTTTTCATTTTGCTTTGTTCTTATTTTACGATTATTTATTGGATGAAATAGATATAGATATATGATTTACATACATATGTCCCAAAAATAAATTAGGAGTATGATAAAAAAATTGTTTTACAAAAAAAAAAATTATCTCCTCCCATTCAAAACGAAATGTCAATTATATCAAAATTATAAAATACATACCTACAAAAAAAAAATATTCAGATGTAAATTTGCGTTGGAAAGGTGACAAAGGTAAGGTAACATTTCAGTCTACCTATAACTTTTGATTTTTTATTGAGCAAACAAATTGTTCTTAGAACATTAATTATCATATCCAATCATAAGATCTTATAAAAAAAACTGCCAAATTTGCTTGTGAAATTGAAATGGAATATTCGCATGTAATCACTGTAACCCTTATACAAAACCAAAATGAAATTATTTCAATACCTACTAATGTATTCCATAAGAAAATTACCTCAAACCTAATGCGGTATTTCATCCAAAAATTTCTTGTGATTCATTACACATCAATTGAATAGAAAACGAAGAAATGTTAAACGTTTCCTGCGGCCATATTAAGATTTAAAAGCCCCAATAAAAAAAAAATATTTTATAAGAATTGCTTATAGATTTATTTGAGATTTTTTTTTTCATATGTCACAAAATATCCTATCATCTTTTGGTTTTTTTTTCTTTTCTTAATGTTCTTTGATAATGGTAAAAGCTGTCTTTTATTTAAGATTTATACATCTTATTCCTATAGTTATGTTACTTATAGGTATAATAGATATGTACAATTTTCTAAAGAATAGAAATTAATGAGATGTGTATTGTTTTTGTTCTTAAAAAGAATTTATGTGCTTCCCTTTAACGAAAAAAAAGAAGAGCAAATCAATACGATAAAATATCTACTTCTGAGCGCTTTGATTTATGTATATAATGCCGATCTAATCGAGCACCTAATAATTAGCTTTTAAGAAATGATTATATCTTATTTAAATATTTATGGCAAAAAAAAAAAAAATAATATTTTGAAGTTTATATTATATACCTATATAAATAAATGGCAAGTTGGCCAGAAAAATCCAAGATATTATTAATGATTATGATGTGGATGTATCCATACAATAAATATGCGAAATCAAAATAAACAACTTCTTAAACGTTTACTTCTATGCGATTGAAAAAAAAATGCCGGCGTTTTTCAAAAAAAAAACAAAATAGAAAAAACTGGTTATTGAGCTTTATAGAATTATCTTGGTATCATATACGATACAAGACTTAAATAAAAGTTCAATGAATTTTTAACTACGCGAAAGAAATCGTTAATTGCTTTTGAAAAACGTGTGTCATAATAATAATAACAATAATAACAACATTATTATATACAAGATCATTATTTGTATAATACACAATATTTGATTATGAATGGTAATGCGTAATGTGTATATTTATTTTTCTTTATTTAATGATCATTTAGGAACAATTATTTTTTTAATTAGAATATTCGATTATTAATAGATACGTCATGATTACAAATAATTAACTGTTAATTCTGTATTGATTTTTCCAACCCAATAAATTGATACAAAATGTAAACGATTTTAAGTGTTTTGTTTACGATTTCTATGGGATATAAATTATACGGAAACGTCTTTATTAATAAAATTGTTATGGGAAGATATATTGAGGGGGTGAATTTAGCACGAAAAAAAAATATCTCCGAACATACCTAACCGATGCCCTATACTCGTTGACTTAGTTAGCTTCAGAAATAATCAGAAACAATTATCGATTCCCTGATTGCAACCTATAACTACGTAATAGTCTACATTCTACAATTTGCTAATTCCTGCAGAGCTTTTAAGATTTTACCTACCTATTTCTCTAGAAATTTAGGGCTACGTATGAACCTCGGTTTGGTTTTTAAAAATGTAGTGTTGGTTTGTTCAAGTCGAATCCGAACTACCCGACCCGCAACAATAAACCTTTCCTTTCCTTTTAAGAAAAATGTACATTAACAAAAACCAATCGAACTTATGTAAATTCGATTTCTATACACTCCACCGATACAGAAATAGCTACAAATATTTCAACTTTTTTTGAAACATCTACCATAGACATCTATAAATAAAATTTAATTTTCTTTTTATTGTTAACTTTAAAAATGTATTCAAATAATTTGAGTTTGCCTCTCAAGTAAATTCTCTCAAGAATAAAATCAAAATCAAAATCCCCGATGCAACATTTTGTAACGATTTTCTTTGAATAATATGAATTTGTATAGTCTGGTTGGCATGGCATTAAAAAGCACATACTAAAAGGTCTTTCAATGCATGTAAATAACAATACAATACACAAATAAATATAGGTACTACATGTACATATGTATGCATATATATATATATATACTTTAGTCAAGATTATAAAATTATTCGCAATAAAATTTTCCTAGGTGCTTTAACTTTCACATTCAAATTCAAAAGATGGATTAATTTATACTCTGGTGCATCTCTAGTAAAAATGGCATTTGTCTAATGTCATGAGTATTTTATTTATATTAGAAGAAGTCAGAAATCTTTAAAATAAATTTAAAAGTAATTTTAAAATGAAAAAGAGAAAAATCATTTTAATCCTGTGTCCATCTATGTTACAAGAAATTGTACTTAATAATCCCTGTTTAAAGTGATCTCTATGAGAGAATATCATTAGAAACTATTTCTGTAATGGCTAAATCTTAAGTCAATTTCTTTAAAACTACAGTTCTATTCATTGAAGATATTCTGAATGGTTCTCGGTTACTCTTTTACGAGTAAAAATAGTTGTAGTTCTTACGCGAATTCACCAAATTTCCTCTTGATTCATTTTGCTACAATATTTAGTTCAATATACAGAGTGGTTGTGAGGGTTTTTCAAATTAAATATCTTTTTATAAATGGAAACGGATTTTTTTCTTTTCTTTATATGAAAGAAAATTAAATCTCTGTAGATGGTAAATTTTTTGATCATAATGTACTCAAGTAATCCTCCTGCCAATAATATTAGTTGATTGTATAACATAATTGAATTGAACAACATAAAATCTTTATTGATGCAAAAAACAACAACAATAATAGACTCTCCTAACTGTGTGTATTAACAATAAATTTAATTCATATCTTCAACTGCAGATCTATATAAATGATTTATGTATGTACTGTACGTACAGACAATTTTTATTGATTCATTTAATTCAATTAAAAGATAATTAAATTAAGTGATCCTTTACTTTACAACACGGGTAGGTGTCACGGAAAATACAGAAAAATGAAATAAATGACGATTTTTGAAAATTCTGTATATGAAATTCATTCCCTTAATTTGATTTAAAATTTTCCAAATTATGTAGTAACCTACTATTTTCATTTTTCAGTATATGTTCCATCGCTATTGTGTATCTATAAAATAGATTTTAGCCACGTTCAATTTTGTTTCAAACTTAGTTTAAATTAGTAAATTGAAAACTCAAACAATTAATTAACTTTTGCTATAAACTGAACGGGAAGAGATAAAACAATTTTGCAATTTAGCGTTAGATTTAGAGCAGTTTTCTGTGCAATTTTTAATTTATGTAGACATAATCAACAATTAGCACTATTTTCAAATTTCGCATATATGCAGAGTAGATAGATCATTAACATTTCATATAATCAAAAATTTGCTGAATTTTAAACGTACACATATCGATTTTGTAGCCATCCCTCTAATTGGGTTTGCGATAAAATAGCACAATTTTTTTTTTTGTTGATGGAATATTCAAATTAGAAATTTGTATTTCTAATTTAAGTTCAATCAATTGTTTCTGGTATGTTTTATGGTTTGCAATAAATTACATTGAAGGATTTTCTTTACAAACAATTACGCATTCCTCTCTGACCATGAAATTCATCTAAGGCAAGAATTTCTTTAACTTTGGCATGAAATAAAAAAAAAAAAAAAATAGCTAATTTATATAGACCGTATCCTAATAATTTGCATAAATCAATAACATTGGAACATTACATTTATATTTAAAAATTAAAAGATTTGCTTAACAAATGTTTTTCGATACCATGGTATGTATCAAGAACAGAGTCTAATAGTGGAGATATTTCAGAAATGAAAATTTTATTTTAATTTGTTTCTTCTCCTATATGTGCCTACATAAATATGACAGTGTTTACACCAAGAAGCCATACAAATGTTATCAAAATAGGTAATATATACAAATGTTTTCAGTAATCTTAAGAAACAATCAAAATCAAATATTATGTCAAAAATTGTATCGGTTTTGTAGTGGTTTTTAACAGTATGTGATTTTATGACTATATACAGACAGGCGTCCCTTGTATAACACGATGGTTAATACATATTTTATTTATCGTTATCGCTGTCTTCTAAATCTAATAAAATTTTTAGGTTTAGGTTGAGTTTAAACATCAATTCGTATAAAATATTTTAAGTGAAAAAATCAATATTTGGAAATGAAATATACCTACGAAACTGATATACCTCTTATCAAAAATATTAATTGAAACGGTTGTTAGACTTCTTATGTGATTAAGGTTTTATTTTCATACCCTAACTAATTCACAACCAATTTAGAAAAATGTATGTCACTACAAAATTATTAGATTTTCTTTTTTCTATTTATACCTAAGTAAGTGGTGTACAATAAAAAAATCAATTCGAAATTACTTACCTCGAACAAGACCAACATAATGGTACTCGTATACTTATACATTAAATATTATTCAAATTCCACTCATATACGCGCAATCATTTCATTTCTAGTAATATAAATTTCCTTTCTAATATATCATTTTTATAACCCGCCTCCTGAAAGATATTTTTATCATATTAAGGGTGACAATACATTATGTTTATATGCCAAGCTACTGGTTATTATAGCCGACTACAAATTGTGTAGGTTTATGTGTATAGTAATTCAGCGACAGCATCATAAGCAATATTTATCTATTTGCATAAATTATTATGTTTTAAATTAATTTGGCAATGATAAAAAGAAGTTCAACAGATGTTTTTGCTGAGTATAAAGTAACTTAAACTAATGTTCATGGTTAGTGTCATCATAAAGATGCTTTAAGGCGTTTGATCCCCAAAAAGGGCTTGTTTACGACGGGGTGACTTAATATTTTATCATCTGTAAACGGACGACAAAAAGGCCAAAGAAACGCATTAACTTACTAGCTCACTACTACGTATACACAATTAGGCCCAACGATAACGCATTTCGAGTTCCGAAGTATGAATATTTTTCGTAATTTCCTATCACCAATTTAAATGAAACTATTTATTTTAAAAAAATCAAAGACTCACTGATTTTTGATATGATGTTTATTAACTTTGATCAAGAAAATATATTCAAAAAATACAGCTGATACTAAATATGTACAATACATTTTTCAACAATTCCCTGACAAAACCACATTTTTGGACATAAACAAAAATAAAAATTCTATTCTTAGACGTGGAGAAAAAAAAAAGAAAAGAAAAAATAGATGATGATGTCCTTGAACACATTCAATATAAACTTGAAAGAGAAGGCGGGTATATACACAATTTCTTTTGCTATAAAAATTATGGATTCTATTTGAGTCATAAAGTCTGACTTTTTATATGCAAACGGAATTATTTAAATTTCTTGTTCAGAGTGTATAGATTTTTCTTTAATTTTGTATATTTTCATAAATAAAAGATCATGCGAAACCCACATCAATCAGACAGAAAACAACCCTCTGTAACCTTCATTTAACATTTCAATCTGTAGTCCCCAAAAATAGAACAACACACCGTGTCAAGTTTTATAATACACACATACATATACTATGATGTTCACAGAACAGCTTCCCCATCTCAAAAAGCATTTCCGTGATTTATAATAAAATGGATTTTCTACACACACAAAATAAGGCAAAAAAAAAAAAATAATTATCACGTCTCGACACTAAACCGTCTTAAAATGCTTTCATTTTCAAAGCTTATAGCGTGGAATTACAAACGATATAAGTAGCCACCACAACATCTCCATTTTTTTTTTTTCAATGAGTAAATTACATTCAATACATTATTTAATAATATATTTATAATTCCCATCGGATTATTTATTATTATATTATTTTGGCGAGTTCTACACTCAAGTACCTACATACCTGGCTTGAAAACTCGTTTCTCGAAGTCGAATAAAAATGCTGATCCGGTTTTTGCTCTTCTGCTGTACCCGCAATCATTGGCGATTGCAATTTTGTTTTATTTCATTTTTGTTTTGTTTCATACCACACAATTTTGTATTAAATATTGGTGGTTTTTTTTTTTGCCAAATCAATAGCATATATATAAGATAAGATGAACAATAAACAACAACAAATCTTCCATCTCAAAATATTTAATTATCCGAATAAAATGATTCCTGGCATATAATTTCTTTCTGAGAGCGACAAACCTTTGAATGAATCAAATCGAAAATTATACTCTTTGACTACTTTGGAGTCATTTAAACAACCATCAGGTTCATGGTATCGAAGACCAAGAGAGAGAATCAACAGTACAATAAAAAAATAATAAAAAAAAAACAAGAACAAACTTTAACGCTGCATAGAAACGACAATGAACGGCCTTGGTGTTTGTTCTTTGGAATTTTTTTGTTACCTGTAATTAAGGTACCGCATTTCGAGGGGACATTTTAATACATAATTACTTGTCTACATACTACTTACATACATACATATATGTATAAGAGAAAATGACAAATGATCGTATTGTAAATATTATCCTAAGAAAGGTGTTAGACATTACGTTTCTAGTAACATATATTGACTTAAGACAAATGTAGCGGAAAAAGGTTCATCTTATTTAATATTATTGTTGTTAAATTTAAGAGGATTCCATAATATCTACCATAGTGATATTTGTTTATAGCAAAATACACACATAAATGTATGAGTTGTTATCTGCTTAACAGTGGCGGCTCTTTACAAACACATCAAACTAAATAACTATGTACTATTATTATTCTCCAAGTATTTTCATAAAAACTTCGCACCTTCGAAGAAACAATGACACAAGGGCAAATTCATTAATTTTTTAGCAAACAATGTGGTACTATTTAATTATGTTTTTAAATTTTTGAGAATATTGTCGTACAGTAACGTACCGTGGATTTTATTTTAGACTATAAAAAGTACCTTTGAAATTCGTACTTTAATCCGCCTAACTTCATTAATTGTTTTAATATTATAACTAAGATAATCTTACTTCAAGTAAAATTTTATTT
>JANSTT010019357.1:0-11656 GCA_026745375.1 Platyura marginata
AATTTCGATTTTAAATTTTTGAAAAATGAAAGTGAAAACAAAGCTTCCACTTATTTTTTAGTGTGGAAGCAAAATTAATAAGCAAATTTTTAACCGGAATAATATTTTCTTTCAAATTGTGTTAGGAAAAAAATTAGGTTAATTATGGAAAATTTTGAGAAATTGTACTTTTTTTTCAGATTTCGTAATTTTTTTTCCATTTTTAAAGTTTACCGTCATTTTTTTCAAACAGTGTGCCTTGAATGTGAAATTATTAAACCGAAAATAAGAGAGGGGGCATTCATCTTTAAATTAAACCTAAAAATGTGGATTTTCTAGCCTTTTTATGGAAGTTATAAGCACAAACGTAGTTTTTGATCCCTCAAAATTAAAATCACTCCACACTAATATGATTCTCGTAGAATTCTTTAAGAATACTAAAAGGGTCTATAGGGTCTATCTATACTATTAACAATTTTACTTCTTTTATTTCCTAAATAAACTGCAATTGTCTTATAAAAATATCCAAATATCATTCCAATTAACATCTTTGGTAATGTTAGTTATCAAAAACTTTATACCTACAACCAAATTGGTCACAAAATTGGTGTATACATATCCAAACACAATCACAATCAACTAAAATATAGAGAAAACTAAAATTTTGGGGAAATAACCAAATCAGCCGCAAGAATTGTGAGGTTAATGCTATCCAAACAATTGTCTGCGGACGAAAAACTTTCTGATTAATGTTCTCCAGTTTCCTTTGTAAGTTCCAATAAAACATGTCCATCTATGTTTTTATTGACTACAAAATGACATCACCATAGAGAAAAGGGATGTCTCTACATATATAAATAGAGGTATACGGAAGATAGCATTTGAAAATGGGAAAATATATAGTAAATATGTATGTGGATTGTGGATGCAGTTGGATAATGCATATAAAGCATTAATTTGTAAAATTTCATGCAAATTCATCGCTGTTTGGTTATGTTTTATGTTATATGAAATATCAAGTGTATATTAAAAGTACACTAACTACTATCCATATACAGAATATTTCATGTAGCGTGGTAGTATAGTGAAATATTGATGTTATCTAGCTAGCTAATTTTAAAAGGAATTTTGAAATGTTTAGAACTAACTTAACAAATATTTACATATTATTTCGTTTAATACTATTTGCAAAAAATATGTCATTAGAATTTAGCGGCGTTTCGTAGGTGTAGATGAAATGGAAGGGTAAGTTGCAAAGTTTTGTGTATGATACTTTAAATGACTTTTTGTATTGCATAAAAAATAGTAGAAAGCACAGTAATATATCAAACATATTTAGGAACCAAATTATTTTATCTCTTGTTGTAGATTTAACCTATTTTCTTGATGACCCTTTCGTCATATTAGGTTTCGAGACTATGGGAAACCTATTCATCTAATTCTAATACATTAAAAATTTGACCATGCAATAAAATATTCTTTGTAAAAATATTAAACAACATAAAAATATCAATAAATATTTTAAAAATAGTTCTTGTCGGCAGGCATTCTTGTCCAACTATTACATATGGAAAAACCGTTTTTAGGTCAATGGATTCCAGGTGAACATTACAAAAGACTAGAATTGTTCTCCAATTTTTATCGTCTTTGTTGAAATTAGTAACTTCAGTAGACTTGCGGAGTAAATCAAAGCTTAACTCAAATGATAATAAAATCATAATTTTCTCATTTAAAAATTGCAAATGATAAATATTTTTGAATATTACATTATTAATAATTATAAACATAACAATACCCTTCCAAAAATAAATTTTGATTGCTCCACTTTTAAAAATGTATCCTTTTTAGAACCATCAAATTGAACTAAAAGTCTCAATTTGCAATATCACCATGCTGTATAACAGAGCCCAAATATCAACTGCAGTCGTAAATACATCTCTAATAGCATCCAATCCATTATTTGCCATACAAGCCATATATAGCTTGAGAATTCCTGTCAAAAAGAAAATGGAACATCTTTAAGCCCTGTAAGTGAAATATACATATACGACTATTATATTTTAAGTACACATCATAGATGGATGCGCTATAGTACCTAGCTATGTATGTTATGTAGTGTTAGGTGCTAGAAGGCGAAAATGTTTAATATTGAAATAACTAAAATGGAAAAATAAATAACTCTGAGAGAGTCACATTAAGAAGCGAAGAAGGAACGCTTGTTTGTCACACAGATAATATGATGTGCATTTGGTTCGTTGCTGTAGGTATTTATTAAGCTTCTTATAGTGTACGTGTACCTATGTATAGGTATATTAGTATATGTATGTAATATGTATGATGAGCCTATCAACATCGATATGATTTACAATTTGCAAGCATAGACAGTAGAACTCCAACATTAATACTAATTATATTGAATTGTCTATATAAGAATTTTTATTTGAAAGAATTCATGTGAAAAAATAGGTTAAGATTGCTTTCTTTTAACCCGTGGATGGTTATTTTATTATATTACCCATTTCGTATAATAATTGTTTGATAAAAAGAAATTCAGTCATGTATGTACAATAAAACCCAGAACACTAAGAACATAAAAATCTCGAAGTTTTAAATTGCCTTTGATATAGAAGTATGTGCTTAAAAGCTCTGAAGATAAATATTGTGTTTTGTGTTTTTTCTATTTTTGTAGATTTTTTTTCAGCTTTTACGTACAGAAAAAATCTTTATTTTTCGTACCAATGTTTAATTGAAACCGACATAATATCATAGATCAAGAGTGCCCACTTTACCTTTGGCATATATTTTAAAGAGTGGCTTTATATGGGATTAATATATTTTTCTAGTTGTACGATAAAGTCTGTCTATATAGTAGAAACTATAATATGGTAGGCATAATGACACTTGAATTTTGCACCGTTTGTTGGTTACCGTTAGCTATTTTTATTTTAATTTATTATTACAAGTCTACATTTAACATTCGTTAACACGACAAAAAGCTACCGTTTCCTGGTAGCTCCGGATAAGGACTTGCGTTTGTCCTTTAATTTTATTTTATCCATGCTATGTATTTTCCAGCGAGGTATCAACTTCACTGAACTCTCATGAAGCTCATGAAGCTGTCTTGGTCAGAATCGGATTTCCGTCCTCTTAGACCGATTTTTGATTCTCTTACTCGCGTGCTTTGCATCACTTGGTCCGTTTGTTTGTTGTATTTGTCGTTGTTGTTCTGTTTGTGTTTTTTAAAGTTTGTGTTCATTTTGTACCCACGAATAGCTAGGGAAAGTGTAGTCCACCACAGCAGTGCCTTACTTTACTGTGATAAGGCTAAGTTATATCAGGAGGTCGGCTAGGATCCTGAGTTTGCCACGCAGTCCTCGGCGTAGAAGTTCCGCCTTAGCTTGGGCCACTGTTGTGCCGATGTTAAGGACATATTGCCTGGTCTCCCCCCTTCTGCAGTGCGGCTTACAGAACAGATCCGCTAACATTGTGGTAAAATAATTTAAAAAAACCATAAAAAGATCTCAAAACTCAAATTCCTACTAATTAATCAAATTTCACTCTACCTTTGATTCACATCAAACAATATCATCACCTTTCACCCATCAGTAATTTAATTAATTTACTAACAAACAAATTTCAAATGATAATTAAATTTAATAAATCTTTCCACACAAATTGGAAATAAATTGTCCTTTACTGTGACATTATTATTCGTACGATTAATAATGTTATTGTAAGATGTAACCAAAACTTTAACACCTCCACTGTGAATAGTATACATTATTGTTTTCACTGTAACGCTTATTCTCAAATTACTTACATTCCATACATCCCCTGAAGCTTCCCAGTAATTACTTGAACCCTTAAATTAATTCATCTGCTATTAAAACCGTAACGTAACATGGCTTCTAATATGTGAGTTTCAATACAAGTTTCTCACTAAAATCCGGCATGATTAAGTACTTTTGATTGTACGACTACCAGATGATGAATTATGGCATGTTTAAACACTACAAGTACAACATAATCTAACTAATAAATTGAAAATATTTAGAATTCTAGCATGTGTGTGATGTGATATATGATGTATACTTACGTATATGTATGTATGTATTCTGTATAGTATGTTAATTTAAAGTATACCTACGTACGTATATATACATTACGTAATGCATCATACTGCATATACATACATATATATTTGTAATGTACGTCACAGTAAGTATAGGTAGTAACTCTCAAATATATAAACTACATAAATTGATGATGAAACAAACAACAATAGTAAATTGGAAAATAATAATAATAATAATAAAAAAAAACTTTTTATGATTTATAAAATAACGGAAAACAACCACTTCAAAATACTATACAAAGAAGAAGAGTAGGTATAAGAGGGGGAAAAAAACAATATCGTATAGGGAGTTTTTATCACAAAATCCTTCGAGTAATCCCATGAGATAATCAGACATGCCCGTTGGGAGTAATGTTCAAACCATTATTGGAATCTTGACCACCACAATATAACCCTAATATAAAATTGTATGGCCATCCAATCTAATCTTTAACATGCCCAAAGAAGAACATCCTCCCTGAGGGATTTTCTGTTTAATGCGGGTAAGTCGCAAACAATACCGGCCAATATATGTGTATACATATATACATATGTGTAATATATATGTACATATATAGATGTATGTATGTATATATGTAGATGGTTTGTGGACATTGTATAACGATATCAAAGAAAGTGTAAAATTATAAAAATCTATGGAGGAATCTAACTTGTGGTATTTTGTTGTTTATATATGGTGTTACGCAATTTTATTTTTATATTAGAAGGTAAGTGGTGTTTTATTGAATTCTTTATTTATTAGATATATCTTTGATTCTGTATTTTAGTACACAGTAATACTGCCCACAGCTATATAAGTATAACTAACTATCCAAAATAATATTTAAATAGAGATTTCAAGAAATTAATTTTATAACATAAGTAAAGCTATGATAATTGTACTGCACAATGGTTTTAAACCATTTTGTTAACATTTCGCTAATCTTTTACATTAATCACAATAATTGTGATACTATAGGATACTGTGTTGTAGGAGGGCTATCTGTATAGCACAACAAAAGTACACAACAGACACATTATATTAAAAATAACAAAAAAAAAATACTTATAATAACCTGTAAAACTGCAACTGTGTGACTCTTTTCGAACCCTACTTTTTCCATTTTCTCAATGCGATTTATCAGCAGGAAAAACTGTGAAAATTTATTGCTTTTCTAATATCGATGGGTCTCCGCTATGAGTATTTTATCCAGATAAAAACAGTTATTGCTGATAGTCACTATATATATTATTCTTCTGTATTTTTTTTTCTTTTTCAGCATTTTTATATTTTACTCCTCGTATACATATGAGCGATGTATCCGTTTTGCAGGAGTTTGCGAAAATATATAAAGAATGACCATAACGCGGATTATTGGAGCTTTTTGTATCTACTCAGTTTTAGATGTACTTTTTTTATTAGTTTTTTGTTGTTGTTATTATTATTGGTCTGGTGCTATACATAGCGTGAACATAATATGATCGCTTTAGCTAAGCTTTGGCTATAATAATTTTATTTCGTTTTTGTTATAGATTTTCATCATGTGTATACATATATAATATATACACTAACATAAATCCCATAGTAATATTGAGTAATAACTTAAAGAATTCGATTTTCAGCATACCAACATATTAGCTAAGTTAACTACATTAATATTGCAGGAAAACCAAATTGTTATCTAACGAAATTACAAATAAATCAAGTCATTGTTTAAAGGAACTTTGTAATTGGTCAAATTGCACTAGGATTTAGTAGAAAGATATTATTCCTTTTCTAAAACGAATGTAATTAAGTTGATAAGTCTAGTGTTGTGTTAAACTAATCTAAGCGTATACCTAACGGAATCCAGTCTGGTGGTCTAGCAATATTTGAAGAACTTAGAGTTTGTTTATGTAACAAGTTGTTTTGTTAAAATATTTGTGTTTTTCTTCAACCAAACTTTTACTTGGCTATTTTAGTTGTATTACTCAAGTCATGAAAATCTCTGACTTAAATTTTGATTGGATTTATTAAGTTTTTTTTTCTAACAAAATAAATTTTATTGAACTAATTTGTTAAATTGTTCTAAGTATACCAATACATAGTAGGTATTACTCAGTCTATTCGTATTACGGAAATGAACTGCTATTAATTCAATTCATTCATTGACTAACTAGAGACATTATATATATATATATATATATATATATATATCTATATATGTATGTATCTTATACGAACTAGAACATTTATTCTGATCTTACATATATACATATTTAACATACTCACAAGTTACACACTGTTATTACACCATCATTGTCGTCATTGCCGCTTACCATTCATCCAAACAAGAAAATTTTCATTTAAAAACGGGAAAATTTGCATAACAAAATTGTTAAAAGAAAATTACATTTTTTATTCGCTTCATATTTTCCATAAACCATTTTTCACCCCATCTTCTACCGTTATATAAATAACACCTTTTATGCCAACGTCTGTTCGTCTTTTGTCTTCAATTACCTTATTTTATTTTTATTTTATGAGTCCTCTCTCACCACTTTCGGTGTGTGTGCTTTCCAAAAAGAAAAAAAATACCTGTTTCAATGAAGTAGTATTTTGTTTATTCCTATATTTTTTTTTCGCCTTCGTTTTGCTGCTCTGCTGTTCAGCCCTTTTTTTCTCCTTTGCCTTTTTATCGCTCCCTTTATGTCAGCTTGCAACACCTTTCGAAATTGATGTTATATAGGCGTCTTTATTTAAGGGAATATTTCCTTTTGATATGATTGACAGATTTAAGAGATTTTTGCATTTACTTAGATGGAACGTAATTTCTTCAATTTATCATGATTTGTCAGTTTTGTTTGTGGATGAACTACATAGTGCATATGTACGTACAAACATATATACATATGTATATAAAGCCTACCCATGGCACAATACTATGGCGATCTTATATACACTCCGTCGAAGAGATACTGACACTTTACAACATTTAACAAATTTTGTTCAACATGGCGTGTCGTACGCGCAAATGGCTTGACAACAATCACATCAAGAACAATTTATAAATAATGTAATGCATCCAAATAATAACCAACCACATCACGGAGCGAAAAACGAACTGTTAAAACAAATACGCAGCATTGTTATTTTTAAAGGACAAAAAAATAGTTAATTTTAAAGGTTTCTATTTGATTCAAATACTTAATTGTAATTTTAAATAGTTTTACGTATTAAAAACAACAAGACGACTGTCATTTTTAATGTGCAAAAATTGTTAAAAAACAAATGTGATTATTGTCGAATCAAATATTAAAAACTTTTGTTTCAAATATTTTATGTATTTAAAGTAGCTGTCATACTTTAAATACTTAACATATTTGAAACAAAAGTTTTTAATATTTGTATCTAATATTATTACTGTTGTTTTTAATGTTTTCGTATTTATTTGTCGGGTTCGGCATTCATTCGCTAAACACATCGTATTGGACATCAACACAACCCACATACAGTACGGAAAGGATCGCGAATGAGTTAAATGTCCGCGTGTATAAAAAAAAAATGGAAAGTGAAAGAATTGTGGCCCAAAGTGAAATTGATCCCACTTTAAGTGAAGTGATAAATTTATATTTGTCGTGGGAACTTCCCGTTGAAACAATTCAACATTTTCTAATTTGCGGAATAAAAAATGAAAACATTTTGAAGAATGTCCACTCACACGATTTAGATGACATTTTGGTTAAAAAAGAAAACATTGGGAAAGGCACGATAACTCAAAAATGCGTTGAGCTAGAAGCTTCAAATTTTTTTGATTGGTTTAAATGTGTCTAGGGCGGTGGGGATTGCAATTGGACAAAATCCCCTCACCCCTTCGACCACCTCCCATACAAAATTTTGTAGGGCATATGATGGTGTAACAGATTATAGCAATTTGTTAACCCTTATAGGACCACCAATATTAAAATTTATTAAATGTCAATTTTTTCACAATTTTCTCAGTGTCGGATCTTATCTCTGAGAGCAATTGTAACTGCCTTGAGAAGTACCTTTTTTGAAATAGTTTATTTATTTTTTAATTTAACTTCATTACCTAATTCTAAAAGTTATAAATAATTAAAATGTGTTTTGTTAAATTAAAAATAAAATTTCTGGCGTCTACCTTGATCCACAAATTACTGAGTACCTATTTATTTTTTGTAGAGAAAAATGTAAAGAAACAATGTTTTAGAAAATAAAAAATATGTTAAAAATCAGTAAGTGGAAATAAGACTTTCTCCCACTTTAGCAACATTACTTATCGAACTTGTTTTATTTATGACACACACAATAAAAACAACATCTAAAAATATAAACAAATGAAGTTAAAAAAATTACCAGAAAATTAAAGAAATTTCACGGCCTAGATTTTAACCCACAAGCCTCTAATTGCATTCCAAAATATTTTTAATATTAAATTATTAATAGAGAACAAGTTATCAAACAGTTTTGTAATTTCAGAATATCCATAGAAATTCTCTAACATAAATTAATTCCAATTCTATAATTGTTGTTCGTCTATAATTAAATTCAATTTCTACTAGCCCATAGTATAGTAGGAGTATTTGATGGAAATTGCTGACAACACGCAAATGTAATGAGAAAATAAAAGAAAAATCTTTTAAAAGATATTCCATTTAGCTTTCTTTAAAACGCTTTCCATTCATTTTATCTCGTCAATGTACTTCATTTTTTCTTCTCAACTTATCGCTGCCATGAAGTGCCTCATTCAACATTTTATTACCGATTTTATGTTGGAAAATTTGCATATATTGGCAAATTAAAAAACATATAACTTTAGTTTTATTTTATGTTCAGATATTTATAGAAGAAATATGGAAATTGTTGAATATTTATATAGTTAAATAATGACTTCAAGAAAGAAATATGGATTTTTTAGAGGAGCATTTTATGTAGAGGAAGGGATTTAATCAATATATCTGAATACATATTTTTTATCGGTTATTATATACTAGATTAGTGTTAGTTTCACAAGTAAATACAAAAATTTATTCAAGATTAAAGTTTTTGGTTATGTAATAGAGAGCTATATTTCCTATACACCCCTCTATAACAAATTATTTGCTATTTAAGTTATGGCTCACTAGGGACCGAATATTTCGTCTCACCTTTCATATACACCACGGTACAGTATATAGGCATTTATAAAATTTTCTGCTATATTTGGTAGGTATGTATAGTTGCTTGAAGAGTTATTTTTGTATTGATTTTTGTTTAATTTCACATCCATCAAATAGGATTTTTATGAAGATGTATAATAGTCGTTTGGTATTATTCAGCCTTCAATAAATTTTGAATGTTTTAGGTTTGTATGATTTTTTTTTAACTTAACACTTACAGTAACGGCCGTAAGAAAATATTTGGTGAATTTAATATTCATCGTAGAAAAAAAAAACACCATCGTCGTTTTCCTATTGAAATATATTCGGAATGTATGAATATGACAATTATAGAGAATGAAAAAATGAAGATTTCATTCATAGACCAAAAAGTGCCATGACTTACCGTTATGGCGCGGCAATCAATTTTATTTCATTTATAGGGGTTTTAATCATTCACTCGAAATTTGTTCGGATTAGAAAAGAATGAACATGACAAAAATTATAGATTAATTATCATTTCATTTATAGATTAAAAAATTCCACGGCCGTTATGGCATTTGAGTTTAGGAGTTTTTTTTCTCTTAGTAAGTAATAAAAGATAGAAAAATATCGTCTTTTTAGATAGATAATTGAAAATTACATAGGAAAATGTAAAAAACGAGTTTTCGATAAAAATCATACGGATATATTATAATCGGCATAGCCAATTATTTCTTCTATACTTGCTAATGTTGGGTTAGCGTATCTACGAACAAATTCCTCTATCTGCATTAGATTATAGTTTAAGAAAGACGATGCCTAACAAGGGATACTTGTTAAGTGCAATAAACCTTTTTAGTTTATGAATAAATTTTGACTAATTTGAATATTTAATTGTATTATGGCTTAAAATAAGTAATTGCAAATATACGTACTTAGCGTATATTTTTAAATAAAGGTCTATTGGGCATAGCAATATGGCATCGTCGAAAAAGGAATTTATGTTTGTAATTTTATTATGTATTTTGTATTTTGTAAGTAGGAATTTTTAGCTAAACCTCATTGGATGGATAGTTTTAAAATTTTAGATAAAATAAATGAACCATGGTGGGGAGATGTCTTTATAAGGATTGACACCATAGTTCACAGGGATTATATTTTAAGAAATCAAAAAGATCATTTCTTTATTATTATTTAAGATTTCAAAAGTAGATTCATTAAATCATTATTTAAGATTATTGTTTAAACATTTCACAAGGAGTTTTTGATTATTATCACACGAAGAGATGAGACATTTATTATTAATTCAAACGGATAATTAATTATTATTTAGAATAAAAAGTTTAAAATTTAGTGTTTTGTGTTTTCTTTTAAAAACGTCGAAACAGAACTAAAATTACATTTAGCTTTCGTTCGATCAGGATTATCTGTTGTAAATGATTTTATGCATTGAAATTTCTAGTTTACTGAATGTTTTCTTACGACTAACTGGTTAACATAAAAAAGCATAAATGCATAAGTTAATAATAGTGTGGTTGGTTTGCACTACAAAATTGTTATTCCTGTTTCATAAGAAGTCGTCTTTGACATCTATCGCTTAGGGTTTTATTCTTTGCAATCGATTTTCAAAGAAATCAATTTTTGTTTGTGTAGTGTCTCATGAATTTGTTTATTTTTGCCTTGAGTGATAATTCACTTTCAATCCCTATACAAAATGCATAAAAACAACTTTTTACCGTTCGAACGGCCCGTTCAGCCTGACCATTTGACGGAGGGTGGTACGGTGGCGAATGTGTTAATTTCCTAAATCCAAATGATTGGAATGGGGGCCCGTTATCGGATACGATTTGAGAAGGTAATCCAAAAATAGTAATAACATTTAAGAGTGCTTCAATAACACTTGGTAAAGCGGTTGACGTCATCACTTTAATGTGACAATACTTGCTATAAGCATCGCTAATTATAAGGATATCTTTTCGAAAGGGAAATTCGTTTTAGGCCAACTGGAAGTTATTACATCCTTCTTTACAGGTTGTGTTAGTTGACAAGACAAACAACCATTTGCGAAATTTTCAATGTCTTTATCACATCCAGGCCACCAGAGATATGATCGAGCCAGCATTTTCATCCTTACAATAGCTGTATGACCTTCATGTAGGCATTTTAATATATGAGGTTGTAATGTTTCTGGAACGACCACTCTATTTATATAATATAAACAACCTGAATCCGTTGAGAGACTATGACGCTTTATAAAAAATGACCGAAATTTATCTTGAATTTTATTTGGCCAACCGTTTATGACAAATTTTTCAACTTGATTTAATAAGTCATCTAGTGACATTTTTTCTTGTATATCAGTTAGACTAATGCTACGATTACACGAACTGATACTTTTAACAGTTGGCCACAGTTGACAACTGTTGCTGCCATCGACAGTTG
>JANSTT010019358.1:0-11655 GCA_026745375.1 Platyura marginata
TAGTTGAAATCGAATAACAAAAACAAAGAAAAAAAACATGGGCACATAAACACAAAATATTTAATGAGACGCCTTTGAAAAAAAAAATTCTGTTGACAATTTAAGAGAGTCGGTTTGTCTCGTTAGGGCTCGTTGCATGAAGTTTGGAAGCAGTAAAATGGCGATTTTTTTTCCCCCCATACTGCTGCACCCGATGTTGTGTTCGCGTTTATTTTCATGCGAGGTATACGATGTAATCCATCCATGTTATGTTATATAATCTAAGGTTTAGACTTTTAGAGGTTTAGACCAAAGAAAGAAAATGTAGTCCGTATTGTGATCAACCAATGGTCGATATTACACAGTCATACACATTTAAAGACTTATAATATTATCTCTGATGACCAATCCCAAGTTGGATTATGGATTTGTCGATTGTTTCCAAAATCGGAATAATTCACATATTCATTGGTATTTTGAAATTTTTTTTTTTAACAGCTTGCTTGTTGAGCTTAACAATAATTCGTAATATAGTCGGTATTTCGTTCAATTTTCGCAAATCGGGTAATATGCCTCCTTGTTGGCTCTTCGCATCAATCGAAATGTCATATTTATATATAAAATAAATAAATCACATTTAGACTATAAAACTCTGCGGTTGTAAAAAAGAAGTGATGGGACATGTGAATCATACACGTGGATCCTAACGTGTGTGCCATCAACACATCCAACGATCCCAGAAAACCCATTTTTTGCCATGAACTAAGATTTCTTGATTTGTGATTGTGAGACCAAAAACTTTTTGATACGTTCCATGACCGTAAAATTGTAGTGCTACTAACACTTTTTGTAGATATTTATTGCGTTGTTCCCGTCCCACTTAGTTCCACAGCGATGTCATCTACTAAAGAAATAACCTCAGCCTTTGACAACAGAAAATATTGTCGAAACACATTTTCGTTTAAAAAAAGGGGGTTACTATTGTCGCTTAACTCCGATATCTTGATATATTTTAAACAAGTTGCCGAAACTTTTGACAGATGCGAACAAGCAAAAAAATTTCAAAATACCAATTCCACATTGTTTGTTCAATTATGTCAGTTAACAAGCAATATAGGCTAACAATAAATTTCAAAATATCACTGATTAACAAAATAATACATTATCACTAGGGGACACCCCTGTTATAATTATAAAAAAGTATCATATTTATTTATCACATCATGATTTATACATTTTAATTTTAATTAGCAATCTATGTACTTTTTAATCATTATTAATACCTGACATTATTTTTATCTTATATGAAATAATTGAAATATATTTTTGTTTTTAGATTAAAAAGTTTTTAAATTTTCTTATTTGATAGCAGTTTAAAATTTTTTTATTGTTAGTATATAATTTTTAATTCAATTATTGCTTTGAAAAATACTACAATTTTAATATAATGTAGGTATCTATAATGTTCAATTATAGTTCATTATTAGTTGAAAATTAAAATAATATTTATGTATCATGTTCAATCCTTGGAACATTTTTTGTACATTACTATTTTAATTTTTTGTTTGTTTTTTTTTCTTTTTTTTCTCCTACTATGATTTCGAATTAATATCACAAGAAGGAAATTGTAATTATTATACATTATTTAATTTTCTCTATTGCATTTTTAAGTGCAATGATTGATGATAAACTAATCTAAAAACTTTTCAATTATAATACATTTCTTTAAATTTTTTTTTCATTTTCTTTATATTTTTCTTAAAGTAAAGGTTAACATATGTTATGTAGGTATATACAATTATTAAAAATTTGCCAAGTTGCTAACGTAAGATAACATGATATATTTTTTTAATTTATTTTAAATGAAAATTTATTTTTATATATTACAATGTTATTAATTTTCTATCTATTATTATTAATTCTATATAAATAAAAATTATTAACATAGTTTGCAAACATTTCAAACTAATTTTTTAATACATAGTTACTAATACTGTTAAATTCATAATTCTTAACTTTAAACTCGAATTTAAATTTCAAAATACCCAATTTTTATATTTATGTATGTAGGTATATAAAGTTTAATACATTATGTATGTTGAAAAAGATATTTTTGTTTTCTTGTAGCAAATGGAGAAAAAAGATAAATATTTTGGCTTTAAACAGCTTTATTTCGAAAAAATGTTTGTATCAATAGCAGAAACTATTATGATATATGAAAAAAAACTACCACATTAATCAAAAAATGAAAACAAATTGAGTATCATGTAGAACGTACATGTATGCACAGTAGATACATACCCCGCAGCGCAAGCATTGATGACTGAATGACGGAGCCATTAAAAACTCTTTCATCGATGAACCTTTCAATGAATTTTATTAGGAAATGGCGCATGGAATCATCAATGATTGAAAATCCGTTCCAAAATTGAATACCCTGTTTTTCCATTATACTACCAGAAACCGAAATACCTTTCCCAACTAATCCAACCCAAACCTGAAACGGGAAAAAATTGTAATATTAATATACTGTCCTTACCTTGTCCTGGACAATTATGCAGTTTTAACAAACTCCCATTAATCCACGAAAACTATTCTTAATTAGCAATTAACAATAAAAAAGTTACCCCTTAGTTCAGTTTCAACGATCAATAGTTGGTAAATGTTGACGATACTGCTCGATATGTATAGATGTAATATGTAAAAAATATATCATCATTATTTCAATTACTTAACATACACACATGTGTTCTTTTAAACATTTGCGTATGCGACGGATCAACTGCTTAACATTTTTGGCCTTCCAACCTTTTTTGTATATTAAATTTGCCAGTTCGCCGAAAAAATTCTCTATTGGTCGACATAGTGGCAAGTTGGTTGGATTTCTGCATTTTGCCACAAAAGGGATTTTATTAGTCTCCAAGAATTCCAACGTTTTCTTTGCATAATGAGAAGAAGCTTTATCTGGCCAAAAAACGTAATTGCCATCTTGGTGATTTTTTCTTATAAATGGAACCAAAATTTTAGCAAGGCATTCGTTTTGGTAAACCTCCTGATTTATTGCCAGTCCACTTGGCTTAAAATATGGCTCCGAAATTCCTTTATCAGATACGGCAATGTACAGCATTACTTTGGGTTCAAATTTTTTTTTATATTTATATTTTACATCAGGAGGTGTCTTTAAAACATCGTCTGTGTAAAATGTGCTGTTTCCTGGCATTTGCGATGCGCTTAGAGGGAAATAACTTTCGTCATCCAAAATGAAAGATTTTCCCTTAAAATTTTTGCACATCCATCGAAATTGAGATTTAACCAACACAATTTGCTCTGGGGTATAGTGTGGGGATCTCTGCTTCTTTCTGGCTTTTATTTGCAGTTTCTTTTATGTTTTACAAAAGTACGGCTGTGAACAATTATATTTTTTAGCGGCTTCCGTCTGACTTATGCCATCTTTGTTGTTGAATGCAGTCTTAAGCGATTTAATGTTCTTTTTGGTCATAATGGTGGGTTTTCGACCAGAACCAGACTCTCTTTCTATTTTTAAATTACTTAAAATAGAGTATATTGTACTTTTCGGTACTCCCTCAGCTCTAAAATGGTCCACAACGAACTTTTTACCATCTCCTAAATGTTGTTCAATAAAGAGTACAATTCTTTCGCGGAGATGTTGCTGTGATGATGACATTTTAACGACTGAACTTATGCGTATACAGTAATGGATCATATTATACTATATAATTATGATGCAATATACAGGATGGCCGAAATTAGGGTAACACTTATTTTCTGTGAATAATAAAACACAATTAGGATATTAAATGGAATTCAACTTTTTTTTAATTATTTAATAATACAGTAATTTAAAAAAAATATTAATATTTGGTATGACTTCCTTGGTTAGGCATACAGGCCTTGAGGCCTCGATTCTGTCTTTAAAAGATTCGCATCGGACATACTATATAACTCTTGATTAGAAATATTTTTCCATTTTTCTTCAACCCAATCGATTAGTTGTATCCTATTTGTCGATTTTGGATCTCGAAACACTGCATCTTTTAATCTTGACCAAGGATTCTCAATCGGATTGAGATCTGGCGAGTTACCGGGCCAGTCCGTCCAAACTGTTGGAAGTAATTTCTTACACTCAATGCGTGCATTAAAATAAGATTAGATCGTCGGAGAAACTTTTGTCAGTGATGTAGTGTTTCGAGATCCAAAACCGACAAATAGGCTACAACTAATCGATCGGGTTAGGACAGAAAATAAGTGATACCCTAATTTCCGGTCACCCTGTATTATATTTTTACGTAATATAGACATTCTAGTTCAAAGCGGTATTATTTTGAAGGAAATTGAATACAGTCCAGATTTTTAGTTATAACCCGTTACGTAAAAAACTGCTATTATATTAATGTTAAATATAGATGTATACAAATTTACCTTCTTTATATTAAGGTGTTGCCAAAGTATAAGGATTCATCAGAATACAGTTTTCTTGTCCATGCAATGAAAATAGTATAACTAATATTGCAAAATCGCACAATTAAATTTAATATAAACAAAAAAAAATACATTTAGAACATGTTATCAAGATGCTTTGTAAAAATAAACAGGCCGGACGTAGTGTGAAAATTAAAACGGAAATATTCATGCGTTTGTGTTTTAAGTTTTCAAGGGTAAAACGAAGACCACATCATAATAACTCAGAAAAATAATTAATGTTAGATGATATGCTTAAAATGTTAATAATGTTAAAAATTATTTTGGTGCAACATGCAATTTACAGAGTGTTCATTCATTTTTCATTTGCCAATACAGTCTTCATTTATTTTTTTGACAATCATACGTATACCATTACAGAAGCCTCGTTTGGTGTCTATATTTCTTAATAACATAACTGGTGTATAAATTTTTAATTTAATTACATGCAATGGCAAACCAGTTGGATCTAAACTGTTAAGGAATGAAATTGGATAGTGAACTCTTTCTTCTTCTAAATCAACATCTACACTATAGTATCTTTTTCCATTCCATTCAGTCTTCCAAATACCTCGTTATTAATCTTATTCAATGTTGTTAATATAATGTGACTTAAACAATTATGAATGGTCTCTGCCCCAAAGTCATCATCATATATTTTAGCAATTAAAGAATCACTACATAAACAATCATTGGGAATTTAAATATGTATATGCGTCATAATATTTCGATGGCGGGCAATCAAAGCGTTGTCCATCGCCTATTGATAGAAGCCATATTATTAAGACGCATATTTTTATTTAATTTTAATGTTTCAAATAGAGGCCATGTCTTTGCAAATTTAACGGACTTCTATACCACTTTTTACAACTGGTAAACATTGTCGAAAATCCACATCAATTAAAATTACCTTTCCACCGAATGGTAAATCCTTTTGTATCTAATGCTTTACCAAACAATATCGTTATTTCATCCCATACAATTAGTTTAGCTTCACGGAGTTTTTTTCCCATAACAGAATTAGATTTTACATTACAGGTTGTAGTGTCTGTAAAAACTAATGGGAACTTAAAGGTAGTACTGTTTTAACTGCTTTTAGTAAACTGACTGCAATTCCTGTCCATGCTACTACAGAACCATCATCCATTAGTGCACTCATAATCCTATCGAATGCATTTTTTTGATCTGTATTCAGCAAAACCAAATTTGTTTTCTTCAAGATCAAATACATCATTTAATGTTTGTAGTTCAAAAATTTTAGGAGGCAAAGCAGGCACAGGCAAATTAAAATCAGTGTTTGATTTTCCTAACAAAATTAGCATGCAGTTTATATCGTGCAGCGTTAAATTTCCTGCAATCATTTTATTTTATTTCTGTATATAACAGGGGTGGGTGGTATATAACCATGAAGCTAATGAGAGCCGCATGTCGGTTTTCCATATATTATAAAGAGCCACACTATATAACATGTGCCAATAAAGTAAGGCAAAAAATTAAAAATGTCGTAAATTTAAAACATCAGTCAACTATTTGGATTAAATAATTTTTTTTGTAGAGGCCCATTACCTTCAATTTTATGAATTTTTGTTCGGACTTTTGCCTTCATCTTGAACAAAAAGTTGACATTGTTTTTTACATAACAGCGTATTCTTTTTAAAAGCTCGTTTCTGTTTTATGCCTACTAAGCTTCTACGTATACCTTTTGACGCAATAGGGCCCAAAAATCAGTTGGCCTTACATTTGGGATGTTAGTTGAATAGACAGACTTTTTGGTACAAATGAAATATTTTGTTCAAGCCATTCCACATTCACTTTTGCATAATGAGCTTATCCATTGTTAGGCCAAAACTTTTATTTTGATCTATTTTTTCATTGATTTAGACAAAATAACTTTAAAGAGAGTGAAAATAAAAACGAGTATTTTAATTATGATATTCATTGACTTTTAATATGAAGCTTTAAAGGATTTTAATTTTAAATGCGAGCCGCACTTGACTTACCGAAGAGCCGCATTTGCCCACCGTTGATATATAATCTTCAGATATAAATTCTTTATATTTAATCCACAAGGCAAGAGGGTCAGCTGGTGTACCAAATATACAAATATGAGAAAACAATTGAGCAGCTGAATGAGCATATGGGAGCCAATAACTTCATCAAGTATTTTCTCTCATATTTTATCATTAGATAAAGGACCCATTGCTTAAGCAACTAGCTGAAAAGTCGCATGCATAACATCATTAACAATTTTAAAATCATTCAATGATGTTGGACCTTTCACATGCAGCAAGAGATTTAAGAGCGAATTTCTCTATATCTTTTGGCGATATAAACACCATTCTTGGAATAATTTTTGCATAACCTCTTTTTCGAGCTTGCCAAATATGTGTGGATTTATTATATACATACTTAGACCCAATATCTAGATAATATAATTCCCTTGCTTCTACATCTAATGTATTAAGCTTAAAGAATGCCGTTAACATTGTATCTTTAACATTACTTAAAGCATTAGCAATGTTTTCTAATGTGAAAGCAACATTTTGTTCATCTGGAAGATTGTATGGGAATTCCCTTGAGGAACATAATTCGACATTTATGTAAGCATGGTAATTTAATAATAAGTGCGGATTATATGAAACAATTGACCGATTGTCTAACACTTCATCTCTGTTGTAGACTTTCTTTGAAATATAACGTCCAATATTTGTTCTTTTATACAGTGGGTAACCGTTAACATCCACATTTGTGATGTTTTGATATTTCTTAGGATATTTTTTAGTGCACTTCCCTTCTTGCATACATGGACATGTTGGAAATGCATCACCACACGGACCATGAATCATAAATTTTCTAATAGAAAATAATTCTGGGTGGGTATTTTTGTCGGGTATTTCGGCCGAAATGCATTCATCCAAATCGTCACTATTTAGTACGCGATCTTTTTGGTCAATAAATAAAAGTAAATGTGCATGTAGTAAGCCACGTTTCTGGAATTCGATTGTGTAAACAATCGCAATTTGGCGACCAAAGCATAATTTGAAATCGACCATCAGCGCTTGAAGTTTTTCATGAAAAACTCTAGCTATATCAGGTCGATCTTCCGCTATTTCTCCGTTCAAATTTTCTTCGATTTCTTTCCACTTTTTATTACATGTAAATGTAATAAAATAATCTGGCTTACCAAATTTTTGCACAATACTCATAGCATCCATATAATTTTGAACATTATTTCGCCTGTGAATAATGAAGGCAAAATTATTATTTTAGGACGAACATTATTATCAGCTTCATTTTGTATCAATTCTTTGTACGTATCAATTCTAAATTTAACTTGCATTTCTGGAGAACGCAAAAAAATGATTCGACTATCTTCTATTTTGATAAACGTATCAATAATGAATTGTTGAGTTAATTTACCGGCATGGAGAAACTGATTAAATGTTCCTGGTCGTTCCATAAATAAATACGAATAATACTCTCGGCAAAAAAAAGTGACGCTTGAATATGTTTGATTTGCACGTGGCAATAAAAGCGGATAAGTTAGTGAATCTTTATTTGGATTTAATGTATGAATATGAGCAATGGAACCTGCTTTTGGATACACCAATATATTTTTATTATCCGGATTTACTTGTACGTTATAAATAGCAAATACCTCATTTGAAGTTGGTACATTGTAGCAACAACATCGCATTGAGGAATATGTCCTTGTTGAAAAAAATTTGGGCTTCATCATTCACACCTTTTAACATTTTATAAGTATTTGTATATAGGTTTATTTTCCTAAACATTTTATCCAAATCTAACAATAACTCTTTGTCTAAATGATTATTTTGTTGAATTTTGTGGCATCATCTGTAGAAAACACATAAAGCTGCGCCTTTGATTGATTATTGGTGGTGGTATTATCAGAAAAATAACGCATATTATGATGGACCATACCATTGACTTTTAAAATAAGAGGGCCTCTATAGATATGGTCTATCTTGGCATCAAATGATGCAAATGCAATGCGTTATTATAAAAACGGATATGTTTAAAAAGAAGCTTTGACTTGGTATGATTTTTAGATAATAAAGCCTTTATAAGTGGTGGGAAATCGTTTACATCCAGTTTAACATGCCCTTTGTTGCAACATAGATTTATCTTTTTATCAAATGGAAGCTCAGAACGAAAGTGATAGGCGGAGCAATAATTGCAAGAAAAGAAGAAGATACAAGAATAATATTCATTAATAGATGTATATGATTGGACAGCTATCATATAGTCTTTACAAAAAGTTTGTCTAATATTAGGATTAGGATCTGTTTCAGTTTCAGATTATTAAGAGTAGAAACATCGATCTGTTTTTTGTTGCGACTCTTGCGATTTTTTGATTTTTGTTTTAATCTTTCTTCGCGATCTAAATCAGATTCTTTAGAAAACCTTGTCATTATCTACTAATACTTTTAGACGTTTGGTACGTTGGACTGTACTTTCTTCTAAAAGGCGCAAAAAGTTTTGTACTATTTTCAGATAATTTTTTTAAACGTCTCTTACATTCTGTATTAGTTTTAACTTTCTTTAAGTTCGTACTTGTGTCCTTAAAATTTTCGCTGAAATTTGGAATATTTGTGGACATCAATACAGGAACTGGTTGCAGTATATTGTATAATGCTGATGGGTTACCACCAAAGTTGATTTCAATATACCTTATTAAATTCTCGATTTTTTCAAAAACAAATAAACAGGCTTGTCCAAATTCAACAACTTTGCCATTATCATTTTTGTAATGAGAATCAAAAATATAAAATATGTCTGTTTGATTCTCGTGTTAATTTAAATAAACTAATTGATATTGAAGAACTGGTAAAAATCCTATTAATATGAGAAGAGATAAAACGAATCAAGTATTGGGAAATTTGACCGTATTTGAAATAACAACCGATGGAGTTTTCAATTTCAAATTCAACATTATACAATCTATTTTTAATTTCAATATGTGTGACTTCTTCAGCAATAGATAACCATTGGCTGGTCTGTCACTAAACGGGAGTTTATTAAAAGAGTCTATATATAAATTATTTCCTGCTATAACTACACTATCTATTGAATTGGAATCCCATGCTTCTGGGTTCAAATGATAGGCATAAACTAAAGAATAAACTGCGATTGCAGTACACTGCTTAATACGTGATTCAGCAGAAAATCTCAAATCACCTTGAAGAAATGTTCCTTTTAAAATAAAAGATGTTAAAATTTTATTATTTAATTTGTGAAATTTCGCGATATTAGAAACTGTTCGTTTCTTTCCACCAGCACGAAAAACTGATTTTTGAAAAATATCTGAAATGTAAAAATAAAATATGTTAAATTTATAATTAATAATAATATCCTCGAGCTAAATTTAACCCAAATAAAAAATTACAGTGTTACAGATGATTCACAGCATGGTATCTATTTTGTATGGAAGACTATTGTTTTGTTGAATGTACATTTATTTTGTTTGTCGGTGAATGAAGTTGTTAACCTACTTAAAGCTTAATTTACTAAACGAAAAAAATGAACTTACGACAAAACAACGAAGAAAAGGCACTTACGACAAAACAGTCGTTGGTCGACGATTTGTATTTATATGAAGCTGTTGCACCTACATTTTTAATAAAATGACCGCATCTGTTAAACACTTAATTCTACATTTTTTTTTCGGCACCCATTTTGGCATGTACAATATTGTTTATTATACAAAATATAAATTCAATACATATCTCTTATATAGTGACTTTAAATGGACTGGGAAAATTAAACAATAGTCACTATAAGATTTTCAATAAAGCAATTTTTCTAGGTATTCATAAGTAAAAATCGCTCAACAGGGTGCATTCCACAAGAAAAGTTCTTATAGAAATAGTCACTATAAACGATAGCTTGATTAAATTCTTCCTATAAATAGTCATTATAACCAATTTGTCACTATAAGCGGGGTCATATTTCCGATATTATACAATGGACATTTATACAAAACCAACCATTTTGAATTAAAATAGTTCCTATAACCGGAATGTTACTATATCCGGAGTCACTAATCCATATGTATATTTTTCTTTTAATAAATATTATGAAATCGAAAATATTATTTAGTTTTTCTTAAAATCAACATTTCAAGAAGTGAAGTGACACGAATACATCTGGGTAGAGGTAGTATACATATATGTTTTTACATAAATCATGTTAAACTAAAAAAAAAATTTTCAATTAATCTTTTAATTTTGTATATACACCCAGCGCAAAAAAAACCCTCGCACCTGAAATTTTTACTGTTTTTTGGTTTGCCCTATTTAAATTCTATATTACTTTGAACTACTCGGTAAAATTATGATGTTTATAGATTTTAACATTTTTAAGAAAAAAAAAAAATTACTGAAGTCAAAATAATCATTGGTATACAAGATATACAATTATTGCAACAAAAAGGTAAAAAAGGACTATTTTGCAGGTAAAATATTTCTTAGTCCTAATGGGGTTTTTTTAATCCCTTTAGGAGGGTAATCATAAACTTATTAACAAACAATACAAATTTTATTTCTAAACAATATTTTACTTATTTACTAAAGTTTTGTGGTTGTTTCATTATGTTAATAACGTGTAGCTCCTCCTTTTGCTTTAATTACCGCTTGTATCCTTGAAACCATGAAGCAATACAATTTATCGAGAATATCCTGGTTAATTTCATTCTCCCAGACCTTAACAATGACTTCTTTAAGCTGATCTAATGTAGTGGATTTATTTGCTTTCACCTTTTTGCCGATTATGGCCCATAAATTTTCAATTGGATTGAGATCGGGACTATTTCCAGGCCAAGATAACGATGTTATGCCGACTTTTTCCTTGTAAATTTTTACCTATCAAATAGAAAAAACATGATTTAACTACAAAAAAAACAAATCTTTGAAATTACTGTAGATTACACTTACCGAACGAGCACGATGACAGGGCGCTGAATCATCTTAAAATACAGGATCAGCAAAATCGGAACAAATCTCCTCTAAACTTGGCAAAAGCTCGTCCGAAAGTATTGACAAATACTTTTCTGCATTCACACTGCCATTTACAAAAGTCATCCTTCCAACTCCTTTAATTGTGATGCAGCCCCAGACCATGACGTAAGGAGAATGCTTCACAGTAGAAAGAACGCAATCATCGCTGTATCTTTCT
>JANSTT010019359.1:0-11650 GCA_026745375.1 Platyura marginata
TATATATATATGATATGTATATGTGCACCTGTGTGTATAATCGAAGTCCGCATATATATACATGTATATATATATAAGCTGGGACAGCTATGTCAATTTAATCTTATTACGTTATCTAAACGAGCTTTTCGGATGAGGGACTTATTCTCTTATAGATTTTAAACTACCAACTTTTGCTGTATTATTAACTCTTGAAGCGTGTAACTTTTCTTCTACGTATGGGATATGATGAATTAAATTTATAACATCATCAATAAAACGATATTATTCAAATTAGAAATACATAAATATATAAAAAAAAACAATAAAATGCTAATAAGGATTTATTGCTGGGGTCCGATCTCGGAAATGGTTTTTTTTTTTCGTCTTCTGTATATTTGTGTATATGTATATGTAGTAGGTTATTTACTTAGCTGCCATTTTTAGTGTTATATCATGTTATTTTCATTTTATTAGTCGTTATGTAACAGGGAAAAAAAATAAATTTATTATTTATCAATATGTTGTAAGGTATAATAGTCCCAGATCTATTTAAAGCTGTCAATTATCAGTGTAACTTTAAGATGAAACTTTTATTAATTCAATTTTAAATATTTTTAATCGTTCAATTATCGAATAAATATATCGATATATAAATATATATATATATTATATATGTACATTGTACATAAAACATGAATAGATTTTAAGAAAAAAAATTAATAATTTATAAGTCAACGTTGTTTTGTATGGAAAGTTATGAATTAAATGTAATTAAAAGATTGTTGGATTTTTTTAAACTTACATTAACATCATACTTTCATACATTTCATACATAACAAACATTAACAATTAATTTCAATTTCATTTATTTTAACACATCCCAAAATAAAAATTAAATTAAAAAAAAGCTGCTAATTACATCTACAAAACTTCCGCATGTATTCATATATATACTGAACAAAATCCAATCTATCTATGCGTTGTATCAAAATCATTATAATATTGCCCGTACTCATTTAGTACATCAAAGATCTTTGCCATTTCTGAAGTTAATTCTCTACTGTTTTCGCTATATTTCTTCCCAATATTTACCTAAAATAAAGTGCTTAATACAAGAAACAGAGAGGGAGCAGCGTATCTCAATTTTCAATCGCCTTTTAACTAACCCCGATGAATGGTTGAACTTTAATTTTATAAATAGGGGAATACGAACTAGTTCGATTATTTGGGAATCTTCGAAATAAGTCCTCTTTTTAATCCTGGGGGGGTTTTCAAATTCATAACAAAGACTAATTAAGGATTGTTGTTAAATAAATACATGTAAGAACAACATACTGTATGGTTCTCTTTGATCTATGATTCTATGTGGTCCATATACTAAATGGTTTTGTTTATCCAAATCCATCAATCTATCTATTAACTGGAGAAACATCCAAACCGCGACTTCCTGAAAAATAGATATAAGTATAAGTGGATCACCTTCATCCCCCCAGAATCCACCAACAGCTTATTTTGATTATTGCAATTTGTTTATAAAAAAATGAATCTAAACAATTTTCCATCCCGACATTTTTTTACGGAATAAATTTCAATCTCTATAATATGGTAGGTATAGTTGACATGCCACGTCTTTTATTCACCGGCAGGTGCCTTCTTTTCTTCTATTTTCCATCCACTAGCCGAGTTTTCTCATTAGTCATTACACCAATAGAGCTTTGTTATGTGCTTTTGCTTTGTAAATACTACAAATCTACAACAATTGTTCATTTAACATTGGGATATTTTCTAGGAACAACCTGTAGTATGGGATACAAATTTTATTACTTTTTCACAAGAAAATCGAAAAAAAACCAAAAAGACAAAAAAAAACTGGATGAAAGATGAATGAGAAATGGTATGAGAATTTTGTATGGGCGGATTATACCACCCATTTCATTAAAGGCTTTATTGTCACCTTTTTCCATTTTTCATCCGGTTGTCTTGCTTTAACTTTATGTTTAGCTATGCAATGTGCTTTGTGCCCGAATCTATTGCGTTCGGTAGTTGAAATGAAACAGATATATATCGGTATGTATACAAGAAAGAAATGTCTGCGTCCAGTATACATTGCGTCTACCGACTGCGCTAGTTTCATTTCGTTTTAGTTTCAATCGAGTTTTTATACGTTAAAGTTGAAAATGTGACGTGTGACAGAGATTAATAATAATAAAAAAAAAATTTATTATATAAAAATTAAAGAAATTAATAAGAATTCTTATAAAGTACTTGACTCAATCAAATTAAGTCTGTTGATTTACAAAACAAAAATTGTGTAACGTGTGGAAGTGTTTTTCGGATAGGTTTTGAGTTTGTGTAAAGTGCGTAGAAGTGAACTTTATATTTATTTTTGTGGAAAATTACAACTATCTAATGGAATACCAGTTTATATGACGTACTGTGATAGTTTTTTTTTTTTGGATATAAAAAGGAATAACTCTACTTACCATATGTAATTGGAGCTACACCGGTTTTTAAGGAAGACTAACAGGAAAAGCACACATTGCATAAAGCTTGTAAGCAAAAATTTAATTAATTTGACACTTTTTCAATATTCTACAAATTTTTATTTTGTCGACTTTTTTATTTTTATTCCATCGGCATTCTTACTTGATTGTTAACAGTTTTATTACAATTTATCAGAAGCTAAACTATTATTAAGTCATTTTTAACGAAACGTTCACTTGCTGTGTCATTTGCCGACGGTATTTTGATTTTGAATTGTACATTAGTGTGATCAAGTAAATTAATGCCATTATTACAATTTTTATAATTTTTTTTTGTTCAAATACAAAGCAAAATTAAGAAAAAAATATTAATAAATGGGTTGTCTTTTTCTGTGATAGTTAGATGACAAAATTCAGGTCGGTAAAATAGTGATACACGGCGAGTCAACTTGTTCATGTAATTTTAATTAAAACCGGTCCTCACTCTATGTATAACGTACTTAAGCGCCTTAATCTAACAAATAACAAAGGATAAGACCTGAAGACTGGATTCTTACTTTAAAGAAATTTATAACAAATTTGACAATTCAGTCTAAAAGAAAAACCTTTCCCATAAACGATTTTTTTTAAATGTAATTGGAAACAGCATAGGCTCAAATCGATCTTGAACATCTTCAGAAACATACCTCGTCATCTACAAGCCGTTATAGACGTAAAAGTAGGGCACACCAAATAATAAAGTCGGAGTTTGTACATTGACTTTCTTTGTCAATATCCTCTGAAGTTTTTCTTTACCCACAACGTAGTTTTAGGATTAAGAAAAATTTTCGTAATTTCAATAAACCCATACATATGTATGTATGTAAGTTACAGTTTCAACTTCAGTTATTAAACTAATATAAGTTTCGAGAACTATACAAAAGTAGCAAAAACTTAAAAAAAAATACTTACAAGAAATAGTACCTATCGTTTGAAAGATATTGATTTTTTTGAGAATTCTAACTAAGCAAGTAAAACTTCAATGCAAATGAAATCCAACCCTCGTTCTGTGTGTACCTTACCAATATTGTAAATCCTAAGAAAACATTTAAAATTGAACACAACCTACTGATGGGACAAACCCTTAATTTGATTAGATATATGTAAATATAAATTGTAAATAATAAGGACCACTGAATAGAAAAACCCATTAAAAGGATTTTCCAAGTTGAAGCTGGTAAGATTTTATTCGGTTTCGCCGTACAGGTCGTTGCTCTTTCAATCAAATTATAATAATATTACATCAGTATTTTACCTAGAATTTTTCCATAGAAATATATACTTTCCATAACCAGAGCTAAGGTTAAGAAAATAACAGAGTTTCTTATCGGGCACGATCAGTTCAAAGCATATGATACAGGATGCGTGTAGTGGTAGGACCAATCTAAAGATTCTGGCCGAAACTATTGAGCATTTACTCTGTAACTGCCCAGGCGTATCGAAAAAAAGACAAAAAACGTTTGGAAGCCATTTATTGATCTTCTAGAATGATAGACTGAGGGCAACTTAGCTGTTACACAATATTTTTATTTTTAAGACGACTGACTATAAAATAGTCACTCTATAATACGAGTATAATGGCCATAGTAAACATTTTTCTGTGACTAGTGCTACTATTTTGATTATCCTAAATAACATCCCACTAGCAGCTTGGCCCATCCTTTTAATGCATTTTTTCCATTCAGTAGTCCATAGTAAATAATATCTACGTACTCTACAACTACTGAAGACAACAAAATGAGACGACAATTAACAAACATTAGTCGCATACAAAATTGTTTTTTAAAGATATTCCCGTAAAGTGCTTCATATAAAAGTTAATGCCATACAATTTCCGGTAAATTTCTGTAAATTAAACAGTTGTTAGTTACGCCAATCAAATCAAACATTTGTATGTTGGCTGTTGCAGTTACGCGCCACACATGGCTAATATTCAAATAATAGCAATAATTAACTTTTTCTATACAGTTTTATTCTCTTGAAATGAGTAGAAACTATTTAAATGACACATTTTGTTATGCTATGCTATTTGTGTAATAACAACAACAACAACAACAATAATAACAAAAAGAAGAAAATTATTCCTTGATCAACCAGCATAATAAAATAAATTTTTTTTTGTTACTTCAATGTTAATCTCTCTTTGAAAATATTATGTTTCAGTTTCATATCTAAACCGGATTTTGTCCACACACAGCAAAATGTTTTTATTTATTCCTGGAATTTTCCTTCATTCCGACCTTAGTCAAAAAGATCCTAAATTAATATTGACGTCAACGTTTTTTTTTTATTGTTGTTGTTGTATATTTCATTATTTTTTTGTGTGTTCTTGAAGTAACCCAACTTATTCAGCGTTGTGTGTGATACGTTTATAGTTAGAGATTAGTTTTTTTTTGTAGCAGTTTTAATTTGGCGCGAAGTTTTTTAAAATTGCTGTAGCATGAGGGTAGTTTAAAAAAAAATAGATATAAGTTCGAACAATAATGTCAATCTATCCTATTAGGAAACTATATGTGTACATAATGTAGGTAGATGGAGTTTTAAATTTCACATATAAAAATATTCATGTCCTTATCGGAGGACTCATGCAATCTTTTTCACTTTTTTTAAATACCTAAGTAGTAACTAGAAAGGTAAAATCTGAGATTGAGTTGACTCCTAAATGTATTTATTTTTATATTTAATTTGAATGCCGAGTTGAATGCAGTTCGTACGATTTGTTTTTTTTATTATTACACATTTTACTTAATTAATTGAATAAGTTTTTGACCATCATTCATGCGGTACAGATTTTTTGTTCTTCTTTGATTCCGTTCTTGATTATGTATAATTGGTTTTCATGATAGAAGAAAATACAGAACTCTTTCTGTCTGTAAAAAGACAACTACCCAATAAAGATCAGTTTGATTCTCTAATTACATTTTATAGTTATGGCACTAGAACTTGAACTGAATTTTTTAATGAAAATGTAAATTCTTTAGATATTGGTTCGTACAAGTACAAGTTTGTATGTTTGAAAAGAGATGATTAGCTACTACATATGCTAGAATCTTCTCAATCAACTGATCAATTGATTAGTTAATTTCTTGAAAAAGTAGAAATCATTTGATAAATTGCGAAAAGATTTTACTGATTATAATCGCCATTTTGTTGCCTTAATGCTGTCATAGATGTTATTCTTGGTTGGGTAAAATTTGTTTGTCTTTAATTAATATAAAAATTCCCAAGAAACATTTTTAATTTATTTCCTTCTACAAAATGTGTAATAAATTATTTTCCCTTTCTACCAGAGTGCGTTACAGCAGTAAAAATGATAAAGAAATAGGTTGTGTGTGTGTATATCTACAAATTTATTTATGGTTTATTTTATTTCCATATCATATGATCATCAGAGAGTGCCTTTTAATAACACCTCAAACAGCATTATCTAACGGACGTGTATTTTTTTTCTTCTTCAAAATGAATAGTGTCATCTACTTAAACCGATGGGGAAAATTCTTGAATTGCCCCCAAGCTACATTTTATATCCAAATATATGGTTTGCCGTATTATATCTATTCATATATCTAACATATACATAGTTTGTAATCCTCAACCCTCTACTGTAAGTCTGTAAGTTGGGAGTAGAGACACAACCGTAGATATATAATTTAGACGTACAAACTCTCGCATGTACATATACATATTAGATATATATGGACGACACAGAGAGTCATGTCTGATAATAGTATAAAGTTCAACGTAAAATTACTAAGGGATGATTGTGGGAGCATTCTATATAATATTTTATATAGATCTGTGTACCTATAGAATATATAAGCCGTATACATTTGTATAACAATACCGACTGAAATTTAGGGAGAGAAAAACGACGAAACACTTCAGTGAATAAATTTTTGGAGAAATTCAAGTTTTAGCCATATTGTTTGGAAGTTTCTTTTATAATATATAAAAAGCTACAAGTTAATTGCTTTGAAAGGAATTGTAAAAATTATTATCTAACTCTAAAAACAATATTTGCAAGAATTAAGTATGCAGAACATTCTTTTCAAAATTAAGGAAATAGAATAAGAAAATATTTTAATTTTTGACACACATAGCAATGAAAATTTTGTGTAGCAATACTTTAAGGAGATAATGGAATTTGGATACGGATATTGTTCACATAATTATGTACTAGCAAAATTGGTGTCATTGATGAGGAATTCCGATGTCATTCTAAGTAACTAATTTCATTGGTATTCTGGGTAATTTTCAGGTGTCTTTTTCCGTCTGTCAGAGATGTTGTACTTTGTATTAGTAATTCATTACGCCTACCTAGATCGAACAACTGACCTATCAAATATGTGTACGTAACCGAAATGCTTTTCATTAAACGTTTTATTTCAATCATTGAACACTTTCTGGGAATATGCCCGATTACTCTGTTGGAATATTTTTAATAAATCTTTGTCATGCGGCAGTTTGATATGCCCAAAAACTAATTCTAATCTCAATTCATAAATCTCAAAAATGTGTGTGAATTGTATGCCTATCCAATATAAAAACCAACTATGTAGATATGTTTGTAAAATTTTTTTGGATTATACATTTTGATAACTGGCACTGATTCAATAGCATCAACAAACGACACGATACTAATGCGATGAAGAAAAAAAAAACATTTACACAAAATTATATACATCGTTTCTAAATTCCTTGGATACATCCATTTAATTTGCTTTTCCTTTCGTATATCACGTTTACTTATATTATATATACATATATATGTAGGTTTATATAGGTACTAGGTATACTTTATAAACATAAACCACCCCTGCTTATATTTTGGTATAGATGCTATCTATCATATCATTATATATAAAAGACTGCAATCATTTTACGAAATACAATTATTTTCCACGAAAAACAGTTTACCGATAGGCATCGCAAACGAAGTTTTCATATTACATAGATAAAAATTAAAATTAATGAAGTTTTGTGATTAGACTTGTGTTGCAGTATAGCTTTAATTATGACTTTACAAACAAGTTTTCGATTTAAAAGATTTTGAATGTACTTAATATATAGAAGTAGATATATGGATATGTACTGTATAAGTATAAGTCAATATATACATTATACAATTTGATATGTAGGCAGTAACAATACAAAATGCATGCACAATTTCGCCTATGATAACAATTCAGGCAGATATCTACAGGCCCCATATACAAAAAGAGATCACTGAGATTAAATTATGAATTATCAGTTTACCTCTGTCCTAAATTATTCGGACAATTTAGAAAATCAGAGTCATCGAGTAATTTTACCAGTTATGTAGTTCAGTTTATGTCATTCATTCGTTTTTTGTCATTGTTTATTTGTTTATTATAACACCTTGGGGGCTACTTACTAATCGCCAACCAAAATCTTACGGAACAACTCTTAGTACTTATATACTTATAATATAACTAAATAATCATGTCTTAACTTAAATTGGTTCTTGTTTTATATTACTTCTCACATTTCTTGTATGCAAAAATTGAGCCGTAATTAAGCACTAAGGATACGATAAGTACAGATACAAATATTTTTGCTTGACTTTATACATACTTTACTTGTACATAATTACGAGTGTAAACATTCTATACATCTTATATACAATAAATATATAATTGATTAAAGATAAGCGAGCCAACAATAAATTATTATTTTTCAACACAAACTTATCGATTTCAAATGTATTAAGAAGCATTTTATTTATTAAATAATGGTATATACATAAGAGGATTTTGTCTCTAAAACAATGGTTAAATATCGAATATTGATGATTTGTATTTGTGATCATTGTTTTAATAGACTTTTCTCTAAAATAAGTATCTTCTAACTAATGGTGTAGTACTTACGAAGTTTGTTATCAAATCCAATCCGATTATATTAATATTTCACTTTCAATTAGATAAAAAGTCAATTCTTTAAAAAAAAAACAATAAAAAAATAATAATTCAAAAAAAAATTGTTTAAAAAAGTTAATATAGTATTTAGCTGAGAAATGAATGAATGAATATACTGAAAAGTGAGCAAAACCGAGTAATCATAGTTGACGTTGGAAGGGACAATATGACAAAAAAACAAATTTAATATAAAAGGCAATCAAAGACGATTAACTTTATCCACTCCCTCTTATATAGTCCAATAAAAACATCTCATTTTTAAATTTATCAATGTAATACAAAAACACACCATGCATAAGTATTGTCATTATAATCGTAGAAGGAGAGCCTAAATCGAAGTTTATATTACGTAATCGTTTACGGTAGGTACACGAAAATATAAAATTGTTCACACAAAAAAAAAAAAAAACGATATCAAAATACCTTTACTTTATAACATTTTATTAGGTTTTTTGCACGAAACAAAACACATGCACATGAAACCCAAAGAAGGTCAACGATGTAAAAGTTTGCAAAAATATATTTTACGTATCTTCCATACATATATACATTATACATTTAATATGTATAGATATACAAAGTCATAAGAAAAATATTATGATGCGTGATACATAAAAAACCTCCAGTTTCAAATTTCGTATCATATACCATACTTATTATATATACATATATATATATATGTATATAAAAAAAAAAAAATATAGCAATAAAAAACTAACCAACCCATTTCAGTTTAATTAATGAAATTTAAGTCGCCACATTAGCAATATAAAGAAAGAAGCAATGTACTTACTTATATGTACTTGTACAAGTACATATACTTACTTACTTAAATATTAAAACAAAATATTTAAAATACACTTATTTACATAACTTAATAAATCGTTTCTTGGAGGGCATTGCTTTATTGCAAGCAATATTGCAGTTTTATTGCATTAAGTTATATAATGAAATGGTGGTTTTGTTTTCTAACTGCGCTTTATTAAAAAAAATGTTCTTTTTACTACGTACAACGTGAATTATTTGAAAACATGTACTTAAAGTTTACTTGAGCTTTAGAAAAGGCTTCGTTATAGTTACCCATTACATATATTTAAATTTGGACAATGCTCTTCCCACAATCACAATTTAACTTTTTCATAACTAACAACAACAATGGAAAACTTACAAACTGTTGAGGCTGCAGGGCATCTACTTACTACATACATATAAGAGTTTCGTCAAAATGGAAATTTTTCTAATTTCCTTCATACAGTTGGTTTCTTATTCTAAACCAGGGGTCTCCAAACTACGGCCCGCTAACACCATCAATCCGGCCCGCGGTAGTTTATTTTATGAGATTTATGCGGCTATCTCCGCCTTGACACTTGCCTGTAATTTGCGAACGGAGCGTCCACCCCACACTCTGCGCCATAGATACCACACTCGCCGGTTAGTCCCAATACGAAAATTTGAGCGTGATTCAAAACTACAGTATGTTGATATGGTGAGCTAGCTAGGTTTTGGCCCTTGAGACTTAGTGGAGGAGTCATTGTGGCCCTTGGACTAAAAAGTTTGGAGACCCCGGTTCTAAACTATAGTATAGTTAGCAGTAGTATAGTAGTTCTAAACTAAGTACATGCATACCTACAAAAAAATTGTTACTCATATAGCCTAAATTAAGCCTTCTCAAATGTATCTCATTTACGTTACATAAACGAAATACAGTGTAATTAAATTTTTGATTTCTATTATCATTTTTTTTAATGCTGAAATTCTACATTTATTGCAGGAAGGACCACATTTGGAAAATTTAATCGATATAAAATGTATGTGTTTGACAGCACCATCTATGTATCGATTCTATTAAAGATATTTTTAGTAGATTTTGTGACATAAGTATAGTACTTAAATTCAATTATCATTGAAAAAATATTTTTGACTAGATAATCATTAGCAAAATGTTTCCAGTGGCCCTATTCTGGCATTTCCCTGGGAAAAAGGAATTGAGAAATTATTGCAGTTTTTTCAATATTTCCTAATACATAGTGTATTCTCATATTCTGGCAATGAGGAAAAATGTTTGCTGGGAAATAAAAAATTATTATTTATTGAAGTTTTGACATTGATCAGGGAAATTATTTCAGTTTTTTTCCCTAACTCCCAATTCCCAGGGAAAAGCCAGAATAGGACCGCAGAACTAAATATTGAAGGAATTTCATTTTTCCTTGCAAATTCTCTACAATGTTTCTGTTTCTGTTTCTCGCAAATTCTCTACAATGGTTTGCTATTTTGTGTCTGCACATATAATTTGTCGGATCATTAAGTCAATTGAAAATATTTTAGTTAGAAAAATTCAAAATTCATAACATTACAGTATGTATGAGAATTAGGAATTAAGAATTTTTGATGCAATCTGTTTATATATTTCGTCGCTCTTTGTAATGTAATAAAATTGGAAGCTGAAATGTATGCCCAGATATCGTTCGTAAGGCTCCAAAGAAATAATTTTTGTTTGGTTTCAGGGGACAGAAACTGAAATGAAAAAAGATAAAATCGCTTTGAACACACATGTTCTGTAATTCTCATTAACACATTTGCATCGGGAAACGAGAATTCTCGTTTTTTTTTTAAAACAAAAGCATTGTCAGGAAACGAGAATTCTCGTTTTGCTACATGCGTGAGCACTTTCCTGATCACTAAAATACCCCGATTTATATATAAAGTTTGTGAAAAATAGCCCGATGCGAATGTGTTAAAACAAGATCAAAAATATTTGCTTAGATCATTTTTTGTGGGATGACTGATACAGAATTCTATGAACAGTTTTATTTCAGCATGCAGAATATTGGCGACGGAAAAATAACTCATTAAAATTATAGAATTTAAAAATGACCTAATTGTTTTGAATATAAACCACTTGCCCGTTAAATATATATATTCCAACTGAGATTGTACTGTACTTACAGTACACATTCATTGCACAAAGAAAATTGGTATTTTGATCAGGCACAATATGCTATGTTTAACTTTAAACATAATGAATTTTATAATATCGGTAATCGGTACTGTAAAAATGTATTTGTAAGTAAGGTAAAAGCAGGTAATTTGGAACGCTAAAAAAAAGTTAAGACTTTACGCGTTAATAAATATAGAACTATTCTTTAGAATGATTTGATATTTTTTTTGTTAAAAAGTTTATCTAATTTTAGATTAAAAAAACATGATTAA
>JANSTT010019360.1:0-11649 GCA_026745375.1 Platyura marginata
AGAATAGAAAATGTTGTTATGGCTTGTACTTACGGTAGCAATATTGTTGTTAACATTACCGGAATAGCCCTGAATATAACCATAGGTTAGATTGTTAAGTTTTCAAGAAGTTTGGTTCATATTTACAAAAAACACGCTATGCATTAACACCCACGCGTCCTTTAGAACCTATAAAGTCACCCTTCACCTTGTTTGACGAATCAGGCTTGTAGTTGTCGGTAACCGGTTCAAAATGCTTCTGCAGTACAATAAAGGCAATGGTAATTATAGAGGAGATGCGGTGTATTAACATTCCTAATTTTCGACTTTTTCATACAAAATATGGAAAATTGCTACTTTATGAACATCACTGTAGGTCCTACGAAATAGTCTTTAAATATTTATACCCATATGGTGTTAATTAAAGAGTATTATAAATTTGATACGGAGTTTGTAACGCCCCTTAATATTTATCTTGTAGTTCTAGAGATGTACAGTAAGATCTCTATTGTTTTTGAAATAAATCGGATAAGGCATAGGGGAGGCTGTGGTACAATGTACTAAGATAGTCGGAATACAGAAAAAATAAATATGCTTGACAACAATTATAGAGATTAGAAAAATGAACATTTCATACATAGACCAGAAAGTTCCACGACCTGCCGTTATAGAGCTATAATCAATTGTATGTAGTTTCTACGGTTTTTATCATTTATTCGAAAAATATTTGGATTATGGAAAAAATGAATATGACGAAAATGATAGACAATAAAAAAGTGAAGGTTTTATTAATAGACAAAAAAGTTCCACGACCTACCGTTATAGAGCTGCAATCAATTTTATGTAATTTCTAGGGTTTTTAATCATTTAATTTTCAAATGATAGAGAATAAAAAAATGACAATTTTATTAATAAACCAAAAAGTTCCATAATCGACCGTTATGACGCTGCGATCAATTGTATGTCATTTCTAGGGTTTTTAATCATTTGTATTCAATTTGCTCAATATCTACAAACAAAAAAGACACAGAAAAAATCGTAGTACTTATACGGATATATTATAATCGGCGTAGCCAATTATTCCTTTTTTTTTATTCCTCTTTTTTCCTAAAATCGAAAGAAAGTTCCGTTCAACTTTCAAAAGAAACAATAATTTTTAAATTTTGAGGCACCCTCTTAATTATGCAAATATTAATGTTATTTTATTAGTTCGAATTTTTTGTTGGCAATCCCATTTTCAGTTAGTTAATCAATGCAAATATACAACACGTTAAGTTTAGGTACTGACATTCTAATAGAAATCGTAATTTGAAAATAATTTTATTTCGTCATACGAAAAATTTTCTTTTCTATTTTTAATACCACCGAACAGATATTGTAAGTGAATGTGTGTGTTGTATGTACATGTACGTACATAGATGACAAGTGTGGTTACCAGCTGTTTTTTTTTTTTTTTTTTTTGAGGAAAACATTTTCTTCATTGTGTATATTTGTATATTCATCAGTATGGTAGTTTTTCTTTTAGTTACATTATGTGATTCGGTCGAAAATAGAAAATAAAAACGTCAACTTGTGGTGTATCAAAAATATTTATGGAAAATCTTTTCTGAATGTGTTTTTTCATCCCCCCGCCATATAAAAAAAATGGGATGATGTTTAGAAAATAATTGTACAATGTAATTATGATGATGTACAAAGTGTGTGCGAGAGGATAATCTAGAAATATTCCCAAAAATAACAATGAACACATTTTACCATTTCATCCGTGACAATCATATATTGGCAATTGTAGATGTCGCTCAAATCAATGAATCGATAACACTTAATCTATCGAACAATGATATCCGCAATGTACCAGAAACAATTGGCAACTGTACGTGTCTGTCAAAATTGTATTTGCACAACAATTCAATTTCGCAGGTATGACAGGTATATTATTATACCATTCGGAAAATTGATTACAAATTCAAATTTGAAAACATTAATTTTTAGCTGCCTGCCACATTTTCACTGTTAATTAATTTACATACCCTAACATTGGATTATAACGCGCTTAATGAATTCCCGAAAATTTTGTGCGACTTAACATCATTATCTAATTTGAATGTGAGCTGTAATAAGATCAGAAAATTGCCACCCGAAATTGAGCGTCTAACATTGCTACAGGTAAATTCTTTGAATAATTAATATCATCCATATAACCATGGGTTTTTGGCGGTGATGGTTTATAGTAAAATGTTCGTATAACATTTAATATTCAAGGTGCTATGGTGTAACCGAACGGAATTAGTGGATATACCAAAAGAAATATGCAAATGCCAAATGTTGCATACATTTGGAGCCAGAGGTAATCATATAGAAAATTTACCAGAAGACATTGGGTTGCTAAGGAATTTGAGGTAATTTATATTGCCATTAATTTTATGAATATGGAATATGAAATATTTAAAAACAACCTAAATTATTTATACAGGATGTTCCATGACTACGAATATTTTTTCAAATTTTCCTTTTTTTTTTAAATTCCGATTTTTTAGAATGTAAGCCTTTGGCAGTTTTATTATTTCTCAGAGCTTAATTGAGAAATCTAAATGATTTTCAGAAATTTTCCAGATAATTAATCCCATTTTTCATTTGCAGTCAACAGATCCCAAATATCTTCAAAACTTTTTAATTTGTATCACCTGGAAGGCAAATAATGTACTCGCTCGATGAAAACACTGTATCTCCCCTAAATTTTAACCGATTTTAAATTCCAAATATGCTATCAAATCGAAGGTTTCACGTCCATTTAGTTGATTTCAATTATTTCAACAGGTTTCGGAAAATATTCATGGGACACTCTGTATATCACTCAGAACTCTATCTGATAGTCTAAATCTAGAACGAACGTAAAACTAACGTAAAAATAACGTAAAAACTATATGTAAGCTATGATTTCAACAGATTTTTCTTATTTGTTAATAAATGCGGGCTAAAAATGAACTAAACGGAACCGAACTGAACTGAACGAAACTGAACCGAACGAAACATAAGCGACTCGTAAGAATTAATAATCCAATCATGATTTTTTTCTGAAAACACCAATAATCTTATAAAAAAAAACTTCATCTAAATTTTCGGTTTTCGGTTTCTTTTCGGGTTTTATATCAACAGAATTTACCATCACATCGGCCAAAAAACGTAAAATTGCTTAAATCTTTACGTCATTACTTCGAATTCAAAAATTTCTAAAAAGTACTTATAATTGCCTACCTATGTATAATTGTACCTAAGTATTTTAAGGGTTCTTTTTTAAATATGACAAAATATGATGGAAGAAAGTTCAAAAATCCAATTTATTTGAATATAGTAGATTTTAAACTATTTATTTGTTTAAGATGGCTGACACTGGAAAACAACAATATTTCAAAATTGCCCGAACATTTTGTCAATCTGACAAAGTTAACACATCTGAATTTGAAAAATAACAGCCTAAAATCATTTCCCGAAGAAATATGCAAAATGAACAATCTAAAATACTGTTTCTTAAGTAGTAATAGTATTACCGACATCGTTGAGCATCACATGAAAGACACGAAATTTATGAAAGTGCTTGACATCAACAATAATCCATTTCCGGACGAGAATCTCAATTGGAAATGTTATTCGCATATAGTTTATGGAACAAAACAAAATAAAACCGAAACAACAGACAGCAGCGATGAGGATAATGAAGAGAGTGACTGGGAAAATAGTGTTGGAACAAGTGAATTGGATTCAACGGATGAAAGTAGCGAAGAGCAGGAACATGAACCGGAGGTTTTTTTTTTTATTATTATTTCAACTAAATATTTTATAATAATTATTGTCATTTCTTCATTTTTCAGCAAGATTTTTCAGATATTTTACCTCAATTATCGAAGTTTGCATTGACATTTAGTTGATACCAAAAGACAACGTCCTCTTATATTTTGTCCAAATAAAAGAATTATTTTTATCTCTACATTTACCAATACTACTATGATATAATAATAGGTGGCATAAAATTACGTAAAATATTTTATGTTTTAAATTGTTCCAATAAAAAATATTTTGCCATAATTCGTTTTCTTCATAGATCCTGACAAATAAATCTGAAATCATAAATCTTGACAAAAATTCCTAAACTATAGACGATCCAACATTTTGCATAAATTAATATGTGGCGGCTGATAAGAATTTTTGATCATCGTCCAACTATTATTTAGAAAAACTATTTTGATGAAAGAAAATGAAAAAATATTTCGAAGTTCAACGAACATCTTGACCGATTTTTGGCGTTTCATAAAAAAAGTGATACAATTTTGAACTTTTTTAATATTAAAGATACGATTTTGAAACTTTATATTTTTATGTAATTTGAAATTTCCAGCATTTTTTGTAAAACAAAATTTTTGGAAAAACTTAACCCTTTAAGGTGTATCCTTTTTGAACATGATAGGGTTAACCAAAAATTTTCAAAAAGCTACTCACCTTTCTCAGAATTGAATTGTAAATGCTTTCGTAAATTTTTTATTTTTAGAAAACGTTAACCCTTTAAAGTCGAAACGGTGTCTTTAAAGGGTTACCTTTTAAAAATATGTATATGCACTATAAACATAAAGAATGTCCCGCTGAACAAATTTAGTTGAATTTTAATTTTTTTTTTGGCTAACCCTTTCATGTTCAAAATGTATGGACCTTAAAGGGTTAATCTTTGGCAAAAAATGCTGAAAATTTAAAATAATATAAAAATACAAAATTTTATTATCACATCTTAAATATTAGGAAAGTTGTGTCACTTTTTGAAAGACGGTGTCAAAATGTTCGCCGAAGTTCGAAATTGTTTTTCATTTTCTTCCATCACAATGACGTAAGTTTTTTTTTTAGCCACGATTATGGACTCATTAATTCTGACGAGCCGCCAACGCCCAAGACTAAGTATATATTTGGTCCATTTAAATTCTTATAAATTTGATTATTACTCCTACTTTTTATTAGTTCAAAAATTTATTAAATGCCCCTACTATTATCATAATTCATCTATCTCAATTACAAACACACTCTCATATTTTATTCAATACAAATTGTACATGCATATGTATTTTCACAGGACTTTTGCATATATTTTCGGAATTTTTTTATAAATTTAAAAAGTAGAAATTTATCACTGGTGAGGTGAAGTTAGCGAATATATGGAGTTTTTTTGTTTTTTGTTTTTTTTTTGTTTTGAAAACGTACTATTTGTGAGAGAACATTTTTCTCAGTGGCAATATTGCATTGTTATTTATGGCATTTCATTTTTCAAACTCCATATACAACTTTATCATAGACGTAAATAATATCGCAACCGAGTTAACTTAACTTTGGGGCATGATTGAAGTTATTTCATATTTAGGGTGAGAGAAGTTTGTCCGTAACTATTTGAAGAAAACACCAAGATATATGACTTTTAGACAGAAAATATTTGTTTAAGTTTAAATTTATTATTTAATGAAATAATAATTTTTGGAAAATTCAATATTTTCACCCTTTTGTACGAAGTTTTTTATGAGCTTTAGGTATATATACATATGTATATATATACTATATAATAACTTTGGTATGTTTAGCTAATTAAAAGTGTACACAGGCTCCATTGAAAGGGAACATTTTTCATACATTTAATGAATAATTGAAAATAATTTAATATTTGAATAGGGAACATTAAAAATTTATTAAATATTTCATTTAAAACAGTACGGCATGAATCCCAAAGAGCTTATTATGGGAAAAGTTATACCTACCCACGTAACACGCGCAATTTTCTATAACACAACTTAAAGCGATCAATGTAATTTCTAAGTTTTCCTATTGTTTCAGTTTCTGAAAATTTACCTGCTCGTATATAATAGGGTAGGTAAGTCTTTTACTACAGTATGTCATATAATATATGGGCGTTATTTCTCTTAAAACTTTGTCAGAGCAATTGTGTATGGTAAAATTTAGACCTGAAATATATTCGAACGTACATATATACGATAACTTTTATGATACATACATATAGGTAAGCTTTGTATTCATAAAGATATGAAAGGTAGTCGCATAAAGCTTCAAAAATGTCATAACGTAAATTATCATAGGCGTCGACTTTTCGTTTTTACCATATCATCGAAGGTTTTGTTGTATGGTTCCGAAAGCTGGCCGGCAAATAAAATCGCTCGAAAGTAAACTCCATGCAGCTGAAATGCGAATGCTGAGATGGTCCTGTGGTGTGACGAGGTTAGACCATGTACGAAACGAACATATAAAGAGGATCGTTAGAAACGGCGCCTATACAAGAAAAATTGAAAGAAGGCCGCCTTAGATGGTTTGGCCATGTTATGCGCAGACCCGAGTCACACATGGTCAGGAAAGCTATGGCCATCGACACACCAAGACGTAAACCAGGACGACCAAAGTCAACGTGATACGCGACAATCAAAAAAGACATGAGGAGCTTAGAAATTGACGAAACTTCAACGCAAAGGAGAGGATATTGGTGTCTCAGGACTCGGAGGGTGGACCCCGTATAAACGGGATAAACGCGAAGATAAGAGAGAGAGATCGAAGGTGAACTACATCGAATTTCGTCATACATTACAAAAATGTTGCTTTTCTTTTTTTTGTTTAGTTCTCGTTGACCAGCGTTTTCCAAAATTGTACATAAAACTACAATAGTTTTTTAAGGATCCCAAATCAAAAATTAATTTAGTGTCCGAAATTTTGTAGAAAGACTAATTGACCTAACAAAAAATTTAACACAAATTTTTACAATTTTTTTATTTGAAAACCTTAACCCTCGATTACAAAAGTCTGGGTCGATTCGACCCAAAACAAAAAAAAAACGCATTTAAAACATTACGTAATGAAAATGCACAATAACTGTAATCATTAGTAGGCAGTTTTAATAAAATTTTGGCACGGTTTTCTGTAAGTTACTGGTTTGGTTTACATTCAAGTAATTTTTTCAGGTGAGGTGAGGCAAAGTCGATTAGACCCAACGTTAGTATTCATGGAACATATTTTAGCGTTAGTAACCGATGGTTAAAAACTCATAATTACCTACTTTATCAAAATTAATCTCTTTACTCATACATGATGCATGCCTCAGCTAATTTTTAAGTTCAAAAATTAAAAGTGACATCCACGTGTTAGTGTCAATCGACCGAACTACTTGTTTTGCTACAGTTTTTTTAGTTATGATTATCACCGTCCCAAGGATATTCGGCGCCTATGAGATACTTCTTATGACTTACATAATTTATTACATTGCACCCCCAGTTCAATAACGGACTATCTCAAAAAAAGTGATTTTTTGAGTTAAGTAAAGATAATCGAATTAGTTTTAAAATGAGGTGTTCAATGCTTTTGTAGTTTAAAAAATGTTGATTTTATGATATTTTTTTGTAATTTTTCAATTATTGACACATTTTAAAATTGTTTAGTAAATTGTTTAGTAAAATATAAAATAACAAAAATTAAGAAAAAAACATCGTGGGAATGTAGTATTTTAAAAAAAAAAAAAATGGAGAATATTTGAGCCAAATGTTTAAAGTCGATTATCTCAAAATGGCTTTTTTTAGATAACCCCTTATTGAACTGGAGGTGCTATATATATATATATAGGTAGACTTTATATCATTTTTCATTTTTTTTTTAAATAAAATACCCTCTTAAGGCAAAGTCAACATACTAAACGGCCAAAACATACTAATATGCAAATTACCGGAAATTCCTTTTGCAAAATTTAGATTATAGTCCCTTCTGAAAAGGCGATTAAAATTGGCCGGAAAAATAAATTTCCAAATAAAACTACTTTTGAACAAAATTTATTTATAGAACAGATATCAAATTCCTTTCGCCCAAAATGAATAATACCTAAAACCAGATCCAAACCAGGATGAGGGAGAACAAATTCCCTAATAAATAGAAACATCAGATACGTCTAGTGTTATTGAAAAGTAACCGAAAACCTAAAAATGGAAATACTTTGCCATTAACGTATTCGTAACCGAAACGATATTTTTGAAATGTCTTTAAGAAACGTTATTCTTAAGAGAAGCGATAATAATACAATTCTTAATTCTCTTAAATATAAATTAAAGGGTTGAAAGAATATAACATAAGACATTACACGTTAGGGTGGCTCATGTTTTTTTTTCTAAACAAATTTTTGATCTTATAATAAAAATATTTAAATTTAAAATGTTTAATCAAATTAGTGGATGTTTAAAAATAAAAAAATTATTTAAAAAAAAATTAAATTTCAGCATGGAAAATTTATATTAAATACTAAATGACATATTTATACGAGGTGCTAAACCCGAATCGCGTTATTTTTTTAAGAAGTTTCCAACTGACATCGTATTTCCCACAGTATTTTTTTTTACCGACCCCGAATTGTACCAACCCTAACGATCGATGGTCGCCCAAACAAAAATTTCAAACAAAAATTTCTTTTTGATAAATATTCGAAGAATATTGCTTGAAAAAAAAAAGATTGTTCGAACCGTAGTTTTAATTTTTTTTAAGGATTCTTTGTCAAAAATCTTAAGAAACTTAAGAAAATCTTAACAATCAAATTTTTTTTTGATTTTATTTTCTAATTTGATAAATATTATCTTAAAATTATTAAGTTAAAAATGTTCGCTTACTTACTTATTAACGTGAAAGATAAAAATTAATTATTTTTGTCTATTTTCCATAAATTTTACTTAAAATTAAATCAAAACATTTTTAAACGCACACACAAAGTTATAGAAACAATTATTTTAGTCTATAATCCATAAATTTCTACTTAAAAAAAAATTAAAACATTTTTAAACGCACACACAAAGTTTGTCTATCATTTCTGTCAAATATTTATTTTTTGTTTTAATTATAATTTTACACAAAACACATTTCACAGTCCCGTAGCCATTTTAATATTATTTTAATTTATTTGTTTATAGCTATTACCGAAAACCGACGAAATTTGAAATAATTATATTCAAAAACTAAATTATTTTAATAAAAAACGTCATCCTGCGATGAGTCTCATTGAATTTTGAAGCATTTTACCGTTTCTTATTGCAGTAGAGTAGTAGTAGTAATGCCTACTAATAAATTTAATAGAGTTTAATTATCTGTTAGAGAGAGTGGGAGTGTCGTGCATATGATAATTGATAAACAAAATGAAATCTTTTGTATCCAAATCAAATAGTACAGTACGGTACGCAAATAATTGAACCAATTAATTATTGTAATCTTTATTTATTTTATTTTTTTACATTTACGGGGATATTTATTAATAAATTACAATTTTTATATTGTAACAAGACGGAAATGTTATTGAAATAAAATGAATAACGTCGCAAGTAATATTTTGATTTTTGAAAATTATATAACACAACATCCTGCCTACATAACATTTCAAAATAGCCTTCGGCACACATACATATGTGGGTTAGAGTGGTTCATTTTTTAAATTTCAATTTTATCAAATTGAAACGAGGCACATTTTTTGTTCTACGACTTTTTGATTTTCGGTCGTCTTCATCTGCCTCAAGAGCCCCTAAAACTATGCAATTTGCATTTTTATAATTTAAACAAGTTTCTCGCCTTTATTTTAATTTTAGGGAAAAATGTTGTAAGAAAAAGTTGTAGATCTGAAAAAATTACATTAAAATGAGTTATTTAACTTATTAATAGGGTAGACCGTTACCGAGATATTTCATTTTTTCTAAGATCATCCCTTGAGTAAATAGTGGTTCGTTTTTTAAATTTTTATTCCATCAAATTCTAAGAAGACGCATTTTTTATCACGAAAAAACATTTGTTAAACGACTTTTTGATTTTTGTCCATCTTCAACTTCATCTGGCCTAAAGCCCCTAAACTTATGAAAAATGATTTTTTTAGAATTTCTTCAAAAAATTCAAAAATCAAAAAGTCGTAAAACAAATTTTCTACGTGATAAAAAAAAAACCAAAAAACGTGCCCTATTAGAATTTTGAAATCTTAAAAAAAACAAATTCCATACATCAAGAGATGACCTAGAAAAAAGTCAAATATCTTGGTAATGGTTCACCCTACTAATAAGTTGTATAAATAATTTTTTATGTAGTTTTTTCAGATCTACAACTTTTTTTAATAAATGTTTTCTCTATAATGTAAAATAAAGGCGAGAGACTACTTTATATGAAAAAAACTAAAAATTGCAAACACTTAGGGGCTCTTGAGGCAAATGAAGACGACCGAAAATCAAAAAGTCGTAGAGCAAATGTTTTTTGCCATAAAAAAAAGACAAAAATGTGCCCCCTTTCAATTTGGAAATCTTGAAAAAAAATCCCATACATCAAGTGAACCACTCTAATGTAAGTATGTTATATAGAAACAAAATTGAAAATTTGATCTCACAGAAAGTAAAAACAAAAAAAAAAAAAAGTAGCGCCTCTATTAGACGGGAGGGGCTCTTTTGCCGTAATATTCAAAATTTATGTTGCATGTTTCAATCGCCCCAAAACTGGAGCACCTATTCAAATGATGGCATTTATTTCGATCGTAACTTTTCTCAATATTGATAAAAAACTGCCGGAAAAACCGGATATTTATACGAATTGATATTTTCAACTATCCGTAAAATTATATTGTTCAGGTGTTTCACAATATATGGCGTAGGTTAAAGCATTAGAGAGAGGGTTGTACAATGTACAATTCTAGGGTATGATGCATGTGTACATAAGAAACGATATATGTATGTATGTAGCTTATTTATTATACATTGGCCATACACGACTAGGCAAAAGAAAAACGATTTTCTCATAAAAATTGCACAAGTCACCATAGTCATCGTATTTTATATGAATTTTCTTTCTTTTATTTTATTTTATTTTTTTCTTCTTCTTCTTTTGGTTCGGTTTGGCTCTCAATCAAAATGGTAGCTATTGCTCAAACCCCAATACCCCTGCAACTATACAGAAAATATAAAAAGCCATAATATATAGTTTCCTGATACATTATGCCATCAAGATATGTTATTATTCTCGTGTGCAGAATTTTTAAACAGATTTTTATAATTTTATTTTCGATATAACTTCTTTAACTTTATTTTTCTGAAAAGTTTCGACAGTTAAATGGACATAAAATAGATAAACGAAAAATAAAATATTCTCAAAATAAAATACCCATAAAGTGTGGAATTTTATTAATAAAAAAGAACAACAAATAAATTAATTTTAAGCCTTCAAAATATATGATGATCATTACTTATTTTTTGGGTTTCCATTACTTATTTATTTGAATTATTTCGGCAATAAAAATTGTATTTAACAAAATAGTTACAGGGTGTTTTAATCTAATAATAATTAAATTTTTACTGAAACTGAGGCTGAACAAAACCGAAAACCGAAAAAAGGAATAGCGGAACAGCACAGAAGCCGAATTCAAGCTAGCTCCGTTCATCTGTTCCTATGATGGGTTCTTTGATGTTTATCGCGAGTGGTGGTTTTTCTCCTATTTAGTTATTTAGAAGTGCATTGAAAAATCTATATAAGCAACACTGACACCTTTAAAAACCAGTAAAACAAAAATTTACACTTTGTACGTGTCTATTTTGTCTGTACAATAAATATAATTGGGTAAATTGAATACAAATGATTAAAAACCCTAGA
>JANSTT010019361.1:0-11644 GCA_026745375.1 Platyura marginata
ATATAGACTAAAAGTGAAGAGAGATGGTATTTCATGTAGCCATTAAAAGTGACTCCCATAATGTTGGGTATTTCAACACACAAATGTAACGAGTAATTAATTTATTACATTCCGTACTTAATTAAACAAACAGAAAATGTTTTATCATAATTAATGCATAATCCACCCCCGAAAAATCATCCTTCTATATATGTATGTATGGTTCAGAGATGGTAGGCAGGTATATGTATAGGTTAGGTTAGGTATTATTAGGTAGAGTTTATTCTATGGCGTTCTGCTGACTGATGCGTTACCTTATGCTTATACACCTTTACTCTCTCTGTTTCGGGTTTCTATATTTATACATCTACATAGGTACTTGCTGAAATTATTTGTTGAAAAATGTTCAATTTCGTTTTATTCACCTTTTTCGTAATTAACAGTGTGGGTGTTTTTCTTGTTTTAGGGAAAATGAAAATAAAACAAGACGAAAAAAGGAAAAAAAAATGTTATCGCTTCAAAACCCATTCATCTTTGTCAAAATTAAATTCAAATAAAAAGAAGATCTTTGTTGTGTTATTTTTTTAAATTTCTGAATCATAAAGTTGTTTTTATTTCTTAATTTTTACTTTGTCAAATTGAATATTAAGAACGGTAGATTATTTTCTTATAAAGAAAATTGGAAAATTTGATTTTACAACTCAGTATATACAAACATATAGTATGTATAAATATAGGACATTTGGTTACTATAAAAGTACAATTCATTGGTATGTTGACATTATTACGTTCATCAAGCTGGGATTGTTATAACATCTGATGTCAGCTGGTGACAGTTTTATGACTAAATCATCTACATCAGGGATTTACAAAAAGGCAAGTCCTAATAAATGCCATCGTGTTAGTTTAGTGTGGATCGATAAAATACAAAAATCATATACAAGCGCAACCGATTTTCCTTTTTATTTACTTTTAAGTAATATTGCAACTATTTACACATCATAATTAAAAGAAACAACAAAATCGTTTCGTGAGACAAAGAATGGACACAGTATGTTGCATATCTTCTGACAGCGAGGAAGCTAATAAGTTCAACATGCATAACAATAGGCTACTGGTGTTTTTAATGGTTTGTATATTTTATTGGGGGCAATTTCTCCCAATTTTTTTTAATAAATAGGTACGTAAGTGCTTTTTATTTTTTGGGCGACTATACGAAATTTAAAAAAAAAAAATCCAATTTGGTTATCGGAAAAATGCATTTAATGAACAGCGAAGGCGGCGGCGACGTCATTCCGATCAAACCAACATTTCTAGACGAAGGTTTAGATTGATATTGAATATGGCAATCACGTATTACGTAACAAATTCGGAGTGGACTTTAAAATTGTTTTAGAGGAGGGTGGTAAAATGTGGATTTATCGGAATTTATTGAACTAGTTGGGAACAATAAGCGATTTGAACGATGATGGTTATTAAGCCTGATACTGAAATGAATTTCAATGAGCGATGCAAAGAAACTTCGGAAATTGATTTACAATTAATATTCTTCCATTTTTTTTTCTAAATAATCTAAATATGGAGATTACAGCAACAACAACAAAAAAAGTTGAAACAAATATAGCTCACCTACTTCACTTTATACCTTTTTAGGCTTGTAATCGATAGAACTTTAGTCATGTTCAACAGCGAAATTAATTAAAGATTTTTTTAAGACATTTTCGTTCAAAATGATCCCACATTGCATTACTTAATTTTTAATTAAGAGAAGAAAATGTATTTGTAATTTAAAGCTTTTATATATTCTTTTATTCATATACATACATATGTATCAACTTAACATGTACGTACATAGGTATAATATTTATGTGTATGTGTATAGGTACAGATTTCGTAAAATAGTCAAAAGTTTTCTGTTATGACAAAAACACTCAAGGGCATCGAAACTTTCTTATAAACTCCATAAAACAACAAACAAAAACTTCAATTTCAATTTAACATTTAATTTAATTTCATTATTTAATATGACACAGCCTCAAAGATTTGATTAATTTAAAAGTATTAAGTCCTTAAATCTAAATGTCATCAATTCTCTAAGACGACATTTATTCACTCATCCCATAAGAACGGTGATGTTTATATACCACTTCAATGGGAAAAAGGGTCCACATAAATATGTTCTCTTGAAAATCTTTTGTAATATGGAGCGCACTCATTACCACCATACCACACCACACCACACCGTATATAAACCTGTGTCTGGAGTGGGGTGCGCTCATATTGCTTAACTGTATAGACGACAATAGTCAAGGTTTTCTAAAAAGTTTGCTATACGGTTCTGTGGGCACCTCAAAATGCTGCAAACACAACAATTCGAAAACGTAGAATAAACATTAGGTATAGAAGATACAAAAGAGGAAGTATTGGAACAAACATGTACAAAATACAATTAAGTCCCTTTTAAATTAAAGCTGAACTTTATCCCGAAAAAAAAAATGTTTTTGCTACCTATAGAGCGAGAAAATGAGGGTGGGTTTTTTTTCTTTTGGAAGAGATCGACGAACAGAAAATTAAATATTTATTGAATTTCGAAAAAAAAGAAAAAAAAAAAAAAATTAAAATCGATTTTTCTCTTCTCTAACTATACATATATGGAGTTGGAGTGGGAGTATGTACAAAAATATTTTTCTCTGAATATCAACCGTTTCTTCTTTCGGTAAGGGAGCGTGCTTTTATATGTCCACACGCAGGCCATCTTTTTCAATTATATTCCCCCCGAAAAGCTTTACTTTCATATATGTAAGTATATACATATATATATATACATGCATATATACTATACATATATGTATGTATATAACGTGTATGTATATACAGAAAAAAAGCCTGAAAATTCATGGTTTTATCTAACTTTTTTTATGTGTGTTATATCCTTAATGGGATTCTCGAATATTTTGCTTAACATGAACTCTTCAAGCATGCGATAGCTTAAAGTTCTATAATTTTTTGTTTTCTTTTTCTTCATCTCATTTTTATATAAACTTCCGAGATGGGCGTCGCGTCGATGGTGCGATGCTCAGGTGTGTAAAATATCAGTTAATATGAATTACAAGAGCACATGGGAATGAATTTAGGAGGAGGTGTGAAGGGTGATAGAGGGTGGTTTTATTTTTTATTTTTTTTCGGTGTGTGGGTATTCTTTCACTTGAAAATTGAAAAGTAAATAGCTTGGAATAAATATGGCAATTGTGATGCGGTGACCTATTCCCGAAATAAATAAGGTTAAGAAAAACGTTTTGCCTTCCTCAAATATACGTAAATCTTCTTCTTTTCTTTTTTTTTTGTGTGTGTTCTTTTTAGGGGTAACATAGATCTTATCTGCAGTATAGAGATAGATAAAGCAATGTAGCGAGACACAGCGTTTTTATTTTTCGACTTACTATATATGTATGTACATGGCTGATGTAGTAGTAGACGCAGACAAACCAATTATTTTTGTAGCTCGTTATATTGTGAAAATATTTTTTTTATATTATTTATATTGCGAAAATGTTTGCTAATGTGAATGTAAGTCATATAATGGGTTTCCTGTTTCGAAAACTTCTAGGGTTTTTCGAATAGTTTAATCTCGGGCATCATTTTCAGCTTAGTGGAGGATTTCGGATGATAAAATTTCTGTCGGAAATGTATATATTGCGATAGTAAATTATGGTTGGGTAATTACACATTAGATTTATATCTATAACTAAAACAACAGTATAAAAGCTATAATAATTTTATTTTTACTGTTTATTGCGTTTCGTTAGGTTTTATTGGTTGAACATTTTCTCCCCAATTTTTTATAAAAAAAAAAAAAAAACCAACAACATCCGATAAATATAAAATAATACGGTAATTTGAATTGAAATTTACTAATATTTCATTCTGGCAGATAATTCGTCATCTCAGTTCTATTGTGTCGCATAATCATAAGTGAAAATTGATCCAAAATGACATATAACACCGGTGTGCTTATAATAATTACTGTTATTTGATTGATTATGGTAGATGTTCTTTTTTCGACTCAATTTCAGTAGCGAAGCGTTAACAATTTTGGTAGACAAATTTTAATTTACTTCAAAAAAAAAATCTGAATCCAAATTTTCACATTTGGCTAATATTCAAAAGTTTGATTAATGATTAATTTAAAAATACACCATGGGCACCTATATACGATACGGATACGGATGATTCAAAAAAATATTTGATTTATTGAAGGTGTAGTTGGATCAGCAGGACAGGAGTATCAGAAAAAAGGTTTCTAATGAACTGTTTTCACAATAGTGCGATTTTATTGGATTTGATAAGGATAGGGGCTAGTTTTTAGTGAAAGCCGTGTTAGTTTTATTTAGTAGCCTTTTTTAGTATTGTTGCTGTGGTTTAAAAATAATTCTACTAAATTGAAATACTCGCGTAAAAAAAAGGGATGAGATTTCCTTAAATGCAAATAAAATTTAAGATCTATTTTTACTTTTAACTTTACTTCGCTTAGGTAAAGGACTAAAAATCTTGAATACTTATCGATAGATGATCGTCATTTATATTTTAAATTTACATATATTCTAAAGAAAACGATTAAATATTAAACTCACCTGAATAGGTTAATACAGAATGATCACCGCTGTGATTTGTAAAGCGCATCCATGCGCACAACGTAAATTGATCTAATTTGGGTAATGATTGATCATATTGAACAGTTCCCTCATGTTCCAATGCATATTTATCCACAGTACATTGATCATTGACGACCTGCAAATTAAAAAAAAATAAACAAAACAACTCCGTTCGCATATATAAAATAAAACAATAAATTTTAAATTGGGTTGTTGGTGTGGTTCGGTTTGGTGGATATGATTTATAAGAAAGAGAAATAAATCAAATTCTCTTATCTATACCATAAATGTCAGTTCAGTTTTAGGGGTTACCAGATTTTGTACAAATACGGTATATGTGTATGTTATAATATCAGACAAAAATTATAATGTTTCCATGCATACATACATACATAACATTTTACATATATGTATACTATACGTTGTGAGCATAAATTTGAATTTCATATTATGTATGTATTTGAAAGTATGGCACAGATTTAATATGTAAAGTAAAGCTAAAATATGTGAACTTGCTATTTATATGGTGGGTAACTGAGTGGCACATTTGTTCCAATAAGATAACAAAAATAAAATAATTTTTATCAATTTTTTTTTTCAACTTCATCAATCATTTGTTCAAATTTTTCTTAATAATCTGCAATGCCGGGAATAAATTGTAAAGACATTAATTTGGTGCGATAGACATAACAAATTTTTCGATGTCTGGATGATGGAATATTTAAATTGTAGGTGCATATGCCTACAATGTGACTATCAAATTTAAAATTTTCATTAATATTTTATAATTTATCGTTTTTTTGTTTTTTTTTCAAATTCGGGTACGAATCTGTAATATTCTAAAAGATTAAGTTAAAGAGTAGTGCCTTTTAACCATTGATAGATCAGTGGTTATGACTGCAGACTACACCATCTCATGTTTAAATCTTGGCCTCGACAAATATTTCAACGGAATGGATCCAGGATTATTTGTCGGGTCGGTGCTTGAACTGGAAGTGGGTGGTTCGGATTCCACCTGAAAATAAATAATCGGTCTCTTTCCATATAAACTAACGCAATTAAGAACGAATTATGTTCAGTGAAACTTACAGTAATCTGATTCATAGACTATGTGGCCGCAGGACATTTTTATGATAATTATAGTTATCAAATTTTGTATTACAATTGAACATTCGATAACAAGGAGAACAGGCTTTAGATTTTAGACAGACATTAATATGCAAATATTTTTAATTAAATTTATTGATTATAGGCTAACTTTAGTGGCTGATGTTTTTTTTTTAATTTTCCATTTAGTTGATATTCTGTTTTTTTCAACCAAACACAAAAATCCAAAATGTATCTGATGTGTGTTAAGCCTAAATGTTTTGTCAGCGGAAAGTGATGGTAATTCCTTTTGATAGGGAAGCGTTAACATGTTGCTTTAATCAACATCTTGCAAAAATGCCTACCTCTACCTACATATATCTTACCCTATCCAATCATAGATTCACTTAGTTCAATTAAAAGAGATGGGAAATAATAAATTCATAATGATACATCCAAAGTTATCAATTGCTCAATTATCATTGGTTTAAGAGAATATTTAAAGAAAAATAAAAAAATTAATAAGAAATCGGGGTCTTAGAATTTATCGTCCCATGAATATGTTTTTTTGAATCATTCGAAATTAATCTAATCTGAATTTAAAAAAAAAACGTTAGACAAAAATATTTTTTTTAATTTAATATTTTGAACTTTTAGGTTTTATATTTAAAATTTTTTTTTTTTTAATTTATACTTTCATATTTTTAATTTTTGAGTTTTACATTTGATTTTTAACTTTTCGACTTTTTTATAATTTTGTTGGATTTTTCACTCTGTGGTACTTACCGATGTTGGTAGTGATCCATAAAATGATTCTTTTCCAGATAGTATCCTTAATTCAGGATCATTGATACCAGAATAATCCGATCCCGAACTATCACCAATTATCTTCGATTGATGTTCAGCAGATTGTTCATTTAGAAATTTATTTCCATGATAGGAAACTGATTGTGTACTGACCGACGATGAACTATCTGTATCATAAATGGCATTGTCCGAATGTCCCAAAGCGGGATGTTGCTGTGTTATACTAAACGATGTTGGTGGCATTAAGGGTTTCCAGCACAACACATTTTTGGTCAATAAACATATTATAACTAACTTAAACATTGTGATTAATAAATATTTGGCACTTAAATTCACTTCAGTCAATTTAGATTTATTGGAATTGCATGAGTCTCAATTATTCATGACAAAAACTTAGGTGTCCATTATATATATTGTAGTAAATTAAAAAAAAACCGCCAACTTGTAACGACAAATCAACTAAAACGTCTGATATCCGCAAAATCTTAATCGCAACTAAAAGCCATTAACGAGGTACTGGAGTTGTTAAAGAAATTCACTTTTTACGATGAAAATTGTAATGTTTTACAAGTTAAGTCTGATGTGTAACTAATATGCAAGTCTTAAGCCCACCTTACCACATATCCGTCCATGTGTGTTGTGGATTTTATTAGATATATATTGTCTGGCCGCGTGTTGGATGTTGGGTGCGCAGGCATTGAAAATGAAAGTAATTGACTTAATTCAGACTATATGAGCTAAGTCAGTATAATACGCAGGTATTTTTACATCAAAGTTGGAAATTGTGATGGGTTTTATTTTTCTTTATTATTTAAGACTTGCCCATCACATTTGCCAATAATGTACAAAATTGTTTTTGTTTTCTTTCGTTTATTGGCAATAATATAGACAAATCAAATATTTTAGTACACACTTGCGTTGTGTAATTTAATATAATTTATGAATTGTAATTGTTTTTATGGTATGTGATGCGGAAACTTGTGCTTTTTTTTTTAAAGAGACGATGCGTAGATATTTTTGCTTGCGTAATATTGAGAAGGAAATTAGATGCAGCATGCGGATTGTTTGTTCGTTTTTTTTGGCTCTGACACCCAAACCTGATTAAAATTTTAAAATTTATTTTGGAGGATCATTAAAGTTAATCTTAAAATATAAGAACATACGTTGAAACCGGATTAGGATTTAAAGGTTTAGTATACTTAAACATTGGTATACGTAACTATGTAAGACCAGATGATCATTTTTTGGATGATTATTTTCATTTATTGTCCTATGTCATTTTTTTAATTATTGCGTTTGTGAAACTTGACGTCATCCGCGTGAGAATTTTATTTTCACTTATGTATAGATTCTATTAGAAAATCGTAGTGGTTTGGTGAAATATTTCCATTAGTTTCAAATTCTGTAAATTTAAACAATGCCGGAAAAAAGTTCACAAGATCAAGAAATTAAACAGTGCCGATTTACACTTCCGTTGAGAAAATAATAATTTCATAAAATATTTTTATGCCTTTTTAATAGTTATGAGTTGTTACTTGAATTCAGATAGAGGTATGCGATAATAAACACACAAAGCACTTTTCTTCTGACAAATTTCTCTCTATAATGACGTTACATCTTTTTTCATCGGGTACTTAAGTCCAAGAGAAAATTAAAAATTAGATGTAGAAATTACGTTATGTTCAAAACTCGTTAACGACAAAAAAAAACCAACAAATTTACCAAAAAAAAAAAAAACAAAAAATTAATTTGTAACTTTTAAGTAATTCAGATTAGTATCGACATTAGTTGTATATTTTGAAAAATTTAATATTAAACACTTTCGATACGCTATAGGTAGTCTAGGTCAATAGCCGTCCATCAAATTTATCGAATATGAAGTTCGTATAATTGCAAGCAAAAGATTTCGCAAAATATCTAATTAATTTCTGTTTTCGCATTGATCTAATAATTTTGTTGTTGTGTAATTATGGAAATAACACGCTGAGGTTCAAGTTATACAAAACCAATACATGCCATATGAATTTGCATAATTATTTATTTTAATAAATATACATAAACGGCATGCATATATTTTGATGTGGATTAATGTTAATCGGTTCTTAATAGTAATTGAATTTTATTAAATGTCTGACGTTTCGTGTGGTTGTAAGTAGGTACACATAAAACGCATAAAGGTGCAAATAAAAATCTTTACTTTCTTATGTAATCATCGATTTAGGTCAATTTCAGTTAAAACAAACTTAATGTGACACCTAGCAAATTGATTTTGTACATTGTATTTGTCTATGAGCATGATTAAGTAATAAATGTTGTATTACCGCGTACATAATAATTTAAATTGTTGTATTTTTAAGTTATTAATTTTTTTTTCTATGTAATATTTATTGATTTTAATTGGATTGATTCGTTAAGCAATCGGGGTTTTTGGATAATGAGATCGAAATGAGAAAAAATGTCAATCCAATTATTTAAAGAAATATTACACGTAGTAAAAACGTTGGAAAGGTACACATAATTATAAAACAAAATCAAAGAGCATTTAAAAATAATTGGCATCAAAAATTTTGACTGAATTCCACATTATAAAAATATGTAATATAATTTAACGTTAATGGAGAACTTTACTTGGGCGCATAATATGGTTGAACAAAAAATGTGTATCTAAAATGTGTTAACTAATATTAGATCCATTCACTATAGATGTAAATCCGGGATGTAAACCGTAAAATATAAGTTTCACTATTTATTTTCTTTTAACATGTTTTAGCAATTTTCAGACTTTCGTCGATATTACCAAATTTTTAATTAAAAATTTATTAAAATCGCTTTATCAAAAAACTAATTTAATTTACGATTGTTCCTATATTTTAAATTTATATTTTATATTTCGAGCTGAAGAATTAAGCCCTCAATGCAAACAGCAATTAGACGTCAATTCGCCATGGCAGATTCTGCTAATGTCGAAACATTTAATTGGTCTGCCGTCGCCTTTATTCACTACATCAAGTCGCCTCTATATTAAATATTTTTTTTTTTTCACTTCAAGGCAAATATCGCTTCAATGTGATGTTTGCAAAATTTTTATGAATAACAAAGTCTATTTTTATACATAAGAGATATACAAAGAGATATCCATAGATATACCAAGTACACTGATTCTCAGAAGTAAACTCCAGCACAGAATACATAAAAGTTTGTTGAAAGAGTAAGATTTTCTGAAATGCAATTTATAATATAAATGGTAACGTTTTGAAGCAGAAAAATCAAACTTTTTGAAAGAAAAATACTTAACACAATTTAAACTTTTTAGTAGTTTTTTTTAGTATTTCTCATCAATTTCCTTTTATTGTATTCTATTAAAAAAAAAGAAGAAAAATATGGAAAATAATTTATAATAATTCTTACTATTTTAATACTAATTGCCTACTACATATATGTACTTACATATATATTTGCTCCTAAGTTCCAGTGGCGTTCCGTTATATAAAATAGTGACAAATTGTATGAACTTTTAAAGAATACGAACCAAATTTAGTAACTCATTATCAGTGGAGGCTCGTTAGAATTATTGGCCCCATCATTTTAATGAAAAAAAATGGAAATAATTGGTATTTTATTGTACATCGGGACCGTTTTTTCACGGTTTTTTAAAAAGTGACACAATTTTCTTAATACTTACTAAAGATTTGGTTTTGAAACTTTGTACTCTTGTTTTATTTTGAATTTCCCCCATTTTTGCCAAATAAAATTTGCGGAAAAAGTTAACTCTTAAAAATCCATACATTTTGAACATGAAAGGGTTAATAAAGAATTTTTAAATTTCCAAAACTGCTCAATTCTGTACGCAGTACATTTTCAAGTATTTAGGTGAAACTGAAGCTTATTTAACGCTTGCGCTACTGCTAAGTTCCTACATACACGTTTTCTTTTCCCATATCGTACTTTTTCTTAATGAACAACATAACATACCGCAACATTAAAATCTAATTATCTACTTTTAGCTCGTATAGAGGTTTTTATTTGAAATTGTAAAAATTCATTCTAGTAGTTTTGGTTTTTATTTTGATTGCATAGGAAAAATACTACCCAGCAAAGAGCATAAATTGGCCATGGATTTAAAGATGCCAAAAAAGTTCAACTGTTTTGCCAATTTTTGTTTCCTCTAACTAACCATCATATGTAGTATTTATAGTACATATATATAAGAGTAAATACTGGAATACCAAAAAGCTTTTTCGTACTTTTATATAATATAAATAATTTTGCTACTTTCTGCTTATATAAATTCTTACTGTACATATATGTACATATGTACTTATGTATGTATCTAGTCTATCTAATTCATCACTATTACTACCAATTAGTTTGTTGACAGACGAACTAGATATTTTCATATATACATAACATCGCACATAGCATTTTATTCAGAACAGCATATAGTAAATAAAAAGTCGTTAATGCTGAAGCTCTAATGGTAAAATAAATAGTATTTATTGCTCTAGGCTATTGATGGCAGAGAGAGAATATGTATGTTAGATGTATGTATGTTTCTTAAATACTTCCCTCGACATAAATACGGAAACCCAATTCAGAAACCCAATATTATACACACGATCAACATAAAACGTATGGTTGCTTTCTACATAGTTCATATTGTATTATATTGCAGATAGGGATGATATAGGGTTGTTTTAGCACATTCGCAAAAAAAAAAACAAAGAAAAAAAAATCAACATTATCGAAGTCTATCTAATATATTAAAGTCAGGATTATAGACTTTAAACGGAAACATTATTTTATAGGCCATCATCTGACTTTAGTTCTGTTCAAGACAAATTATGTCTACCGATCTTGCGGATTCCATTAAAAGCACCGAATGAAAATGTTCGTTTCGTTTATTCGAGTGTATTCGACCCATTGCCCAGTTTCGACGTTTCATGGGATTATCTATCGTTTCTTAACAGGTTCCGGTTCTTATTTTAATTAGGGGTTTTTGGGGTTCCGGTTCGGTTTCACAGCTCTGTAAGCAACCAAAATATTGTGTGACGTTTTTCTATTGTGTTTGGAGCAAAATGGCGTCTCTTGAACCAAAAAAACCTTTGTAGAGCGTAACCGAA
>JANSTT010019362.1:0-11644 GCA_026745375.1 Platyura marginata
AAATTTCGAATTGATAGATGTCCTTTCATTCAAATTCCTTCTAAAAATTTCCTGCTAAAATATTAAGCAGAAATTACTCAAAATCGACATACTGGACTGCAATTTCGACAGTCCTTGCGATCCGAATAAATCTACAGGAAATATACCTATACTTATACACACATTTTGTTTTTAATGAAAGCAAAAAATATATGAAATATATCATTTTTGTGTTGTTTTTGCTCTTTTTAATCATATAGTAAATAATGCGCGAAGGAAGGATGGCTAGTTATATCAATAATATAGCATTGCCCGCTATATGTTCTGAAACTTTTTTTTAGGAAATAGGGTGATGCAAAATTATAACAAGTTTAGGAAAATATATTACATATATATGTAATATGTACGATTGTACGTATTATAATTATACATATTATATTAATTTTTTTTTTTCAAAACCCTTTGTTAATTCACTTTGTTCTGTGCTTATTTTCGGTACGGTATGATTAAATTTTATTTGTTACAAATACTTTATTTTTTTTTTATCTAAAAAAAAATTGATAATTTACTGCAGCCTTTCTAGGCAAAGTAGTCACGAGCCGCCACTGCATATATACCCACATATATTTTCAAAATATCCTTTAATATAACTTAATTATATTTTATCATCATGAACATTTTCCGATTGAAAAATTCCGATCGAATTTTGACTGAATTGTGGCAATTCTTGCAAATCAATTCCTAAAGCATTTTTTTTTTGTTTTTTGTTATAGAATTGTGTTGACATTTCTACCAATATTTGAAATATTTATGTATAATCGATTTACATAGCCAACGAAGCTAAAACGTGAAATATTTCTTCTGTTGGAAATGTAAATAAATAAATTTTCACAGTGTGAGTATGTCTATGTATGGAAAATTTCTATATTATACATATATGTAAATAATAGGTACAGTGAAACTCCTCATAACGGACACCTATAATAAGCGGACACCTCCCATAAGCGGAAACTATTTTTTTCTTTGGCAGATTTCCATATAATAGCATATAAAAAAACCTCCCATAAGCGGACCCTCTCATAAACGGACACGGACACTTTTTTTCTGAAAAAAACCTCTCATAAGCAGACAGTTTTCATTCTCTTTTTTCAAATAAACACTATTTTAATACTGTAACATGTTTCGACTTGCGTTGACCTTGAATTCTAAACAGAAAAGAAAAGGAATTACACACATACAACATGATACTAACTGTTATTTATTATTTTTATATGAGTACACAACAAAATATATGCAAAAACCAATAGATCTATCAATGTGTGAAAATTAAAGAAGCTAACCGAATGTGATAATGAAATGTGAAAAAATCCAATCGAACGTTTTCTTTTTTAATTATTATGCATTAGAGTTCTTCATACTGAAATATTAAAAAATATGGCACCTGCTAATAAAATATCTAAAAAAGTGGTGCTTACATTGTTTTTTATTTAAGTTTAATAAAAAAAGAAGTATTGATTGGAATTTTTTTTCAAATTAATAAAAGAGTTATTGTATCTAATGTTTTTTGCAAGTTTTTTTATACCTATCAAAAGCATACACCTCTCATGAGCGAACAAAATAATTGGAACCAGAGCTGTCCGTTTATGGGAGGTTTCACTGTATATATGTATATTAATAATAATTTTCATATGAAATTTTCTGAAATATTAAGAGAATTCTTTGACTATTATCTACGTTTTATGTAAACCATAACTTACCGTCAAAAATCACGTTAAACCACAACCGTTTATTGTATAAAATATTTTATCCTCTGTATAAGTTTTCCTATTATCCTTAGTATTATATAGGATGTGTTTTATATCATACCTATACCATATGTTGGTGTATAGCATATAATATTAGGTAATAAAAGGATAATGGTTTTGAGTAATATTCACATAAATATACCCAGTCATTTATTTCCATTTTTCGCTTACATAATTGATAAGGTGAATTAATAGTAAGCAATGTGAAAGTAACCTATTTTAATTAAAATTATTTTACACCGATTTAAGTTTTAACTAAAATACATTCAAAGCTACTTTCACCTATCACATTTAGATGAAATAGTGTCGACTTATACTACATTTACATAATTATTATATGCAGATTTTTTGCTATCTACACTTAGTTGCGCAAAGTTGAAAGTTTGTTCCGCATATTAAGTTTTTAATAAAAACGGAATTAAAAGCATAATTCAAGTTTATTACATATGTACGAGTATTTGCTACATATGTTAGTAAAACATATATGTACATGAATAGGTAGCAGGTATATGTACTATATGTATGTATATTTGCATAATGTTTTAGATTTGTGTTAAAAATGAAAATATTTTTGTGATATAAACGAAAATCTCTTTCTTCTTTTTTTTTTGTAGCTGACTCAGAAGAGAGTAAATTTGCTATGCTTTTAAAAATAAAATCCCATAATTTTGACCTTTTTTTTAGAACTCATATTATAAATATTTATGAACATAATACAACAAATAAATTAACACATATTTTCTCCGAGATTTAATTTAATTAGCTCGTATTTTCTCTATTTTTAATTTTTTTTTCAAAATTTGGTTTTACAAGATATTGGTGCTCGCAGCAATACTGAAATGAGTTTCTGATAGACGATATAAAATTGTCTACTAACATCATATACATACTAGGGTGCATCGATCATTAAAACTTACTATCTTTAAAACGTTTATAGTTTTTTTTATTGCTCTAGAACTATGTGGAATTTTTTTTTTTGCCTAATTTCTAACTATTATTAAGATCATTAGAGAAACATAATAATAAATTTTTACTCATTATTTTTATACAATCTTTCCTATCTCAAGCGTTTTCCAAATATTGTTTTGAAATTTTTCCATACAACGTTGATGCACTCTAATCCTATATACCTACCAGCCGTGCTATCCTACATTTATACATTTTCTATATGTTGTAGCTTGTAGGTATATAGAATTTTTAAATCCGCACTGCAAGCAGACCAATCCAAAACGTGATTTGTTTCTCAATAAACTAAGCTCCCATACTAATACTTATACATATAATAGAGTCATTGTCGAGTTGAATAAAATAAAATGCTGTCCTGTTAGACGTGGGTAACATTTTTTTTTCAATATCTAAATCTTTTACCAATAACTAGTTCAATATATTTTTCTATCTTCATAATCCTTGTTATAATATTAATTAGATTTATTTCATGGGAGATATTCGGATTTTTTTCACCATTTTACTAAGGACCAAAAACCACCGCTAATATTAGGTACACCTTGATTATAATTTATAATTATGTGTATACTTAGTTATATTTAAATTTAAACCCTTCGTACCTACTTAAATTTTAAAGAAGAAATGGTAAAAATGTTTTTTTTTTCGTTGTAATTTTTCTTAAACTTTAATCTAGTGGCTATAATTTTGATTACGTATGTATACAGCTAAAAAGCTATTTACTACCTTCCGTTCACCTCTATATACATATACATATACCTATGATTTAGATTTAAGCCTTTAATAAACCTTTTTGTAAATTACCTAGAAGTAGGTATATATCGCTTTTATTGTCTTGTGACTTGTCTTAAGATGTATCGTATTTATCGAACAATTTCTGTCATACATTGGGTTTGTTTGGTTAGTTTGACTATAGTTAGATAACAAATTACAATGATCAATTATACAGAAATGTATTAGAGATGGGTCAACCATTTGGCTAAAATAAAGGTATGTAGGTTAGTAATGGGTCTCTGAGGTTCAATTAATTTAATATGTAATAGTATTAACTTACAACCTATGTATATTTATAATATAAACTTAACTATATTATAGTGTAACAAATAAAATAGGTATACATAGGTAGATAGGTATATGTATTGGTGCAAAGAAAATCAATAAACTTCACAGAAATATTCTTTAGCTAAATTTGGTAAATTACTTTCTTGAGCATGTAGGTGCATCAAGATTTAAATAAAAAGGAACCTCTGACTAAATTACAGATTTATAATATTAATTTTTGTACCTAATAATTAAAAATTGAATTTCACCAAAAATTTATTAAAATAGCATAGAAAAACATAATTTATAAAATTAGCCAACATTATATAATTCCTGAAGAGCTTGTCAGATACAGATATGTATTACCAGAAAAATCTAATTTCAATACTTTGTGGCATTTAAATTGACAACTTTTGATTATTAACGGAATGGTAACATTAGCGCAAAATAAAACATCCATACAATTCTTTTGGTTCCATAATGTTTTTATATAAAAAAATTTATAAAAATTTAAATATATCCTCAAACTTATCTATCGATTGCGCCATGTTTTATCTTTTATCGCTCAATAAGTGCGCACTGGTTAAAAGAGTCTGATGGCATTTTAATTATTCATAATAATTATAGATTTTATTGAACATAATGTTACGCCTTATCATAGATTTTGTTGTTAGGAATTTTTAGTGTGATTAATTAATAAAAATGGAAATACTAATTTGCACATAAGAATAGATATAAAATTTAATAAACGGAAAAAAGGTTTTGAAAATCAATTTCAAAAAGCTTCCCATTTATAGTACGAGATATTTTTTTTTGTATCAACTAGTGAGAATTACTTTCGAATTACTATTACAATAGCAACCGTTTTAAACTGGTAATGACAAACATTACTGTAAAGGTAATAGATCTTTACCTATTAGATATTTTGTTAAAACTATTGGTGTTATTTATTCTAGACTCATATCGATACAAACCATCATAGGCGTCCGCTCGGGGGGCACGGGGAGCACATTGCCCCCAATATAATTCTCTGTTTCAATAAAAACCATTTTTACTTAAAACAAAAAATGAAGTATTCTGATCAAATATTTGGAGCCATAAAGTAGTGGTAAGTTCTCTATTTCTTGTCCAATATGAGTCATTTTAATATTCAGACAATTAAAAAATTCAGACAATTAAAAAATTCAGACAATTAAAAATTCAGATAATTCAAAATTCAAATTATTCAAAATTCTAACATTTCAAAAGTCTTATAGAAAAATTCAGATAAATTAAGATTCCGATATTTTAAAATTCTGAAATATGTATCAATAATGGATTTAATGATAATAAATGAATTTCTCAAATATTAATGAAATGTCTTAGTTACTTAGCCCTCCTGTTAAAGAAAATTGAAAAAACAAGAAATTTTCAATATCTGAATTTTAAATCAGCGTCTGAATTTGGAATTTTCTAAATTATGAGTTATCTGAATTTTGAATTATATAAATTTTGAACCATGGATTATCAGATTTTTGAATTAACTTAATATTGAAATATCTGAATTTTAAATTATTTCGATTTGCGTCGGCTTCGAACCAATTAACAACACAAATCGAGGTGTTGGTGTAATGGTTTTAATGTTATTTAAAGGGTTGGTATATTGGTTTTTGCATTACGTTATTTATACTAGCGTATAGTGTAATTATACAGTGGATTTTTTTTTATGTAGAAAATTTTTTGAAAATTGGAAGGAATTTAAATTTTTGTTTGACGGTTTACGTAAAATCTTTAAAATTAAATGATTACATTGTAGACCTTTTTCTGTTCACAAAAATAAATATTTGAAATTTTGAAATTATTTTTGTTTTGCTCAAGAAAAAAATTTGTGCCCCCCAACAATTTCGGTCAGCGGACGCCTATGCATAAGTCTGTATATTAATACTTACTATAGTCAAATTGAGGACATTCGGAAGCTTTGGGATTTATATTTGTATTACCTATGATATATGTTATGTAATTACGTAGGTTAAGTAATTAGAACGTTCTGTAAAGTTTAATCGGAAACGTTATGCAATTTTTTATATACCTACAGGGTTCGGCCTTACATTACAACTTTTTTTCTTAATAACTATTGAATTATAAATGGAGATAAATGGATAATTGTAAAGGCAAAAAACAGCATTTTTCATGGAGTTTTTTTTATTCATGTATGGAAGATAATATCAGCCAAGTCGTCGCCGTTATGTTGTATACAAGAATGTGCTCGATTACATAAGAAACTCTAACAACAGTTATGGAAAATGCAATGAAGCATTTTCCATAACAATTGTTAGAGGTACTTATGTAATTTGGGTAATTTCATGCCGAATATTGGCTTTGAGCTGTTCAAGATTCGTTTTCTTATCGTTTATAAAATGAACTATTTTCACCAAAAATAATTGAATTTGAATTTTCCGCACCTATTTTTTTGCACAATAGGGTATCCTAAAATCCTTATTTCCCTTCCATATTTTCAGAAAATATTAGCGTTTGAAAATAATGAATATCTGTAGTCATAGATTCCCCAGATATCAATCCTAACAACTAGGAGAAATTACTGAATTCCGACTTTTTCATATGTACAAAATATGCCTTACACCTATTTTTATGCACAGCACTGTATACATATATTCAGAATTTCGTTTTCTTTGTCTTTTTTCCATTACTTACAACAATGCTGATTAAATCTATACAGGCATGAATTTGCGCAAACCACATGCACGTTACACATCACAGGTGGCCGAGAATTCAGACTCCTATACGATTTGCCTTTAAGTAATTTCATTTTTGATAGCCAGGACCTGAAATGGCACCATAACGTGGCTATCGTATTTGATAGCCAAAGCCCCTATGAAAACCGCACTGGCTATCAAATATGATATGACATGACATATGACATGATATGACATGATATATATATATAAATAATCTAGGAGCAATCATATCTGGAGATCTTTGAGTTCCTTTAATATAAAACTATTCGCCAAAAATAAAGAAAGTTCGTTGTGTCGTCGTATAATATTACATGGTTGCAAAACTCCTAAGGTATACCAACAAACAGAAAAAAGGAAAACGTAAAAAACTTAAAAGGAAAAATGGTTATGATTTTTTAAAATTGTAAGGCTAGATTGCTGCACCCTGTATATACATACCTATATATGTAAGTATGTATAATACAATGTACACTCTATGTACAGTGTACAGTGTACACGTATTTTAAATTACATTCATTAAGCAGAAAAAAATGAATTCAGTGAAAAATCGAATTAAAAGCTGTAGGGAAAAATGTTAATGAGATTTTTTTTCATTTAAAAAGTTCATATCATAGTTTTATTAATATTTGTTTAAAAATGTTACTTTACATAAAATACATAAACAACACAACAGTTCTGGAGTAACGTAGAGTCGGTTTTATCTTTCACAGTGCAAAGTACTCCCTTAATTTTGAAAATATTTTTATAAACTGTAACGGGAAAGTTCTAGTAGATCTAAAACCCAAGGGAATTCACCCACCAATACCACCACACATTGCAATATCCAGCTAACACAGACACCCTTAAGGGTGGGTAGGTTGCTGGCACTAAGGTAAGGAACAACGTCGTACAAAAATTTTTACCGATACCAGAAAATTAAATTATAGAGAAATAGGTGTCACCGACCTATTGAATGTCTCCGTTCAAGACGCTTGAAGAGGAAATAGATCTCTAAAGTATGATTGGTTCTCGAAGAGTCCTGCTAACTTACTACATGTTGCTCGTCATCGCATCGTCACACGAAATGTTGCTAGTATTTTGTTGATTTCGCAATCAAACAAAAAAAAACAAAAAAAACAATCTATCAAACAACTAACACACTCTTTAACTATTCATATGTATTCTACGAGAAGAAAGAAGAAAATCAAACAAAAAATCTTACAACTATTCTTGAAAGAAAAATAAAAAAAAGGAAACTTGATTACATCCTTTTTTTTCTTTAACGGCCGTAAATTTTGCATGGTAAGGGTAACATCTCACCATAATCCCGTCAAAAAAAATTATTGATTGATTTATCAAAAATAGAAGAATGAATATTTTCTCAAACTTTCTTTCCTTGATTATGCAATATGCATGTCTAATATAGTCTAGTTTCATAAAAGAAACAAAAATCCATTGACAAAATATCTTAGAAAATTGGTGAATTATAGGATTTTTCGAGAAACATTCAATCTAAAAAATTTATCAATTGCTCAGAAGTGTTCTCGGAAAATTTGCTCCATCGGAAAATTATACTATGTTTGTGATTAAAGTTGGACCCTTTCTCTTTAATTACACACCAAACTTTTGGACCTGAGCTTATTAGTTTGGCCATAATATATGTTCGAAAATTTATCTTTTCCGGAAATCTTCTATAACTTAAAAACAGTTGATCTCCTCCCATATAGACTAACGCAATTGACTAACTATAATTTAAGTCATTTTACGTATCAGTACATATAAACTTGTTATGGGAGTGTAGTAATCTTATTTACGATCACATGGGTCAGGAACACTAAACAAAGAGGTGGTTATGGTGGAGACGCAAAAAAAGACCAGGGCAAAAAATGAATATTCCAAACGGATTCAAACTAGGAGGCTAAGGACTTGAATTCCTTTGGGAGTCCGCTCATCGATTGAAAATACATAATTAAATTTGATGTCTACACAAACTTACCGCTTATTAACAAATAAGATCGTTTGTCAAACATAATGAGTAATTTGAGTTTTTGTTTCCGTACTGTATATGAAATATAGTTTCATGTGGAAAATTTGAAATTTTTTTTCGTGTTTTCTCCATGAATTGGAAGTTGTGCAACAAAAAAATGCAATAAAAATTTTTGTCACTCAGATCGCTCGCTCGTTAACATGATAACTCAAAAACGCGTTGAGCTAGAAGCTTCAAATTTTTTTATTGGTAAAAAAAATTGTGGGTTCTGGTATTGTAATTGGGCAAAACCCCTCCACCCCTTCGACCCTCTCCCATACAAATTTTTTAATTATTTTTTTATGTTAAAGGAGTCTAAAGGCTGTCTATCCGAAAAAAATACCCCGCTCAATTAATATGTTTACAAATATTTTATTTTGGGGAAAAACCCTTTTTTAAAAAATCGTTTTTCAATGATTTTTGAAAAATCAGAGGAAAGCTCGGGATTGGTGTGCATGTAGGAAGTATGTGAATTGTGTGAATAATAATTTTAGGGTGATCCAAATTTTTTTTCATTTTTCTTTTGATAGATAGGGTATTAGGGGATTAGGGCGGACCAGTATAGTAATTTTAGGGTGGACCAATTTTGGTGGGGAAATGTGGGGAAGGGTAGGGGCGGCGTAGTTTTGTTCGGAAGCTACGTTAGGTTTAGCAGCCTTTTTTTAATTATACAGTTTCTCTCTGTAAAAAACGAAAAATCTCAGATAACCCTACACTGTATGGCGTATCACTGGTGATACACTTTTTATTTTCTGTCAAATCTAGTACAACGAATAATTATTTTGAGCCAAATAAAATTTAACGCATTCCCTATTATGTTCTTCGAAATAGAACAACAATTCAACTACTGTACGAGTCGTCTTTGCATTTTTTTTAGCTGCTTTATTGAAGGGCACAATATTTTATGTATCATATTATAGGTGATACACACTTCCCACCCAGATGCTTTTAGTTTTTTTTTAATTAATTTTTCCTGTTTTAATTTGCCTTTTTCTATTAGAATATAATTATTTTAATGAAATGCAGAAATTCATGCAGTGTAGGGTTAAGTATTTATTACAATTAAAGAAGAATAACTACTTTTACCTATGTACATCTCTGCATACATATTCAAATTAATTATATTGCTCAACCATAATGAGTCAATTACACGTAAGAATGCCTTTCAGTCATTTTTCATTTTAGTCACACCCTCCTAATATATAAGAAAAGGCAATGTAATAACATTACACATTTCTAATTTGCTCAATTTGTTATTTTCATCTTTCATTAAATTATTTCACCTTCGACATTCAACTGAATGGCATATCGCTAGCCCCAGCAATGGAGGCTGAAATGGGTACGTTTATCAGCACAAACTATAACATTAAACCGTAAACATCATCAACACTACGATATGCTTGGAAATTTTCAACTGTAACAAATGTTGCAAATATTTTCCAATTTGTTTTCTTTTCTCACGAGAATGGTCACCAAATACATTATTCATCAGGTTAAAATGTCATTTAGAAATGTGCTGGTTTTTTCTCTTCTTTTTTTTGTGGATAGAAAACTCTTGGGTGTTGCTGAATGTAGTACGCAATGAGTGAGCAATTTCAAACAATAAATTGTATCATGATAAATGGTATACATCGAGAGTGAAAAAATTGTGTCTTGTAATTTTGTTCTAGTTATGTAAGTTCTACTAAGAGACTAGAAATATATTATTTTAATTGAATTCAATAGAAACTAGAGAGCGATTATTTTAAATAAGTTAAATATTAAGTTAATAGAGATATTTTAAATTAAACAAACTTAATAATGTACTCCAGTGAATTCATATAAAGGGTGAAATTGAACCCCAAAAGAGGTTAGGTTAGGTTAGGTTAGAGATGGTGGTGCTTTCATATGCACCCAGGAAAGACCGTTGCGAATTTTAGAATGCTTCCCAGACTACGCCTTGAAACGTCTTCTAGATCTTTTATGATGTAGTTAGCTAGTATCCTATGCCTTCTCCTAGCTAAGGCGGGACAGTGGCTTAGTAGACACTCTAAAGATTCCTTAGTATCCTGTTCCCGACAGTTTCTTCACTGTTTATCGTTGATTAAACCGATTTTATGTGCACGTTCCTTTGTCAGGCAGTGTTTAGTCAGGTTAACTATCATTCTGCATTGGGTTCTGGTTAGTTTTAATATTAATTTAGTCTTTCTTAAATCATCCACATGATATGGTTTTTTCTTATCTTTGTTCCGCGAGGACATCCAATCGTACAGAAGCTTATGACACTTTGAATTGGAGGAGGTATGTTTTCTACTTCATCATAATTTAACTTAGCCTTTTTCTTTGCAAGGTCATCTGCCACCTCATTGCCTTGGATTCCCATCCTTGTGAAAATGTTGTTTTAACGCACCTGTGATTCCCAGCCCTGCGTTTCTTTGTGTATGCTCCAGCTTTGACAGACACATCTTTTTGTCCACTGCTGGCCACCAAATCATGATTCCGTATATTGGCTTAACTGTGAAATTGGGCTTTAGCCCCCACATTCTACCAAATAGTTTATTACAGGAGTAGAAGGCTTTGTTGGCCTTTTCCTTTCTTCTATGTTTGGTTTCCATGTCAGTTTACTCTCTAGGATAACCTCAAGATATTTGGCCTGTTGTTTGAGTTTCAGCTGCACAGAATTAGGCTGGGTGCTCTAAATACTGGAATCTTGTATTTCTTTCTGAATAGTACCATTTCAGGATTGCTGTTGAGTTCTTTCGTCCTGGCCCATCTGTCCAGCTTTTTCAACGCCCTTTCCGATAACTCTGTAATAGTGACGATGTGCTTAACCCATGTTAGTAAAACTACATCATCAGCATAAGCTCTAATCCTTACTCCTTCATTTTCGAGTTTTTTTTGTATTTCGTTGAAGACTAAGAGCCATAAGAGGGGATAGAGGGCTCCTACTTGCGGTGTGCCGCGCTTTGCCGTTCTATCCAATGAAATACCTCTATAGAATAGAATTATAATAGATAGATAGAACTAGATAAGAAAATTGTTGATATAATGAAGACCTTTTGTAACGTCCCTCTCAGAGACGCTACTGATATTGTGTTATATACATATACATATTATATATTGATTGTTAACATTAT
>JANSTT010019363.1:0-11643 GCA_026745375.1 Platyura marginata
TCAATTTTATATCATTTCTAAGGTTTTTAATCATTCAATTCAATTTACCCTTTGTTAATTTATTGTACAGACAAAATGGACACGGACAAAATTATAAATAATAAACAAGTACTCATACGGGTATATTATAATCGGCGTAGCCAATTTTTATTTCTTTACTGGTTTTCTTTAAATAATTAAATTCAATTAATTTTTAATTTTTAATTTCTAATTTTTAATTTTTAATATTTAATAATTTCCAATAAAGTTTTTAATTTACTTTCGGCATATTTCTATATTTTCTTTTCTCTTAGATATAAATATCTCATATTATTTTAAATTTGTCTCTTTCTATTTTGGGTTCATTGAACGACATGAATGATTAATAAAGTCGTCACTGGCTGTTTGTAGGTCCTCTAGATTTTAGGTATTTTAAGTAACAATCATTAAATCATTTAGATTCAGATATACTAACATTATTTGACTAAACATTTTCTATAAAGAATTTCAGGACAAAAAGGATCGGTATTTTAATTGTTTTTACATAAAGTTACTTATGAAATGTATTTCCATTTAATTTGTTTTTATATTTCCTTTGTAAATGGCATTAAGAATGGATCGAATGAATTATTAAAAAGGATATAGTACTCTTTAAGTTATATTCCAATGAATTTGGAATGGAAAACTTTTCAAGGTGTTTTGAATAAAAAAAAAATGTCTTTTTTACTTTCTTTAAAAGATTTACACGTATTTAATCGTACAAAATGAAGTAAACCCCCTGGAGAAAAATTTTCGTATTTAAAACTTTCAACTGTACACGACCTGTTTACACTATCTTACTATCTGTCTTTGTAACGATATGCATGTATACAGAAGTCATTGAAGAAAGTTTTATACGGTTGTATACAAAAATGCGTCTTTTAACTTTTTTTTTTTTTTTTAAATTTTGTGTGCTTAAAGAAAAGGAAGAAAAGTTTAATTAAGCTTTCCTTCCTTATACAGTTTGCAACGTAAAGTAATTATTTATTCTTTATTTTTTTTTTCTCTCATCAAAACAAAGAAATGTTTGTGTCATGTTTCGCACAATTTATATTGAATAATTTATGTTCGGAATTTTTTTCGTTCGTACGTAAAATAGGGGATTACTTAAAGCGTTACGTAATGCATAAATTATAACATGTGTTGCGTGATATTAAAAAAAAAAAAAAGAAAAAGAAAAAAGAAAATAAAAAAAAAAAAAAACCAGAACAACCCCAACAAAAAAAGGACGGTTCATTAAACTTTCTTATAAGACTATTAAGATGTTCAACTTTTCTGTGTGTATTCTGTATATATTATATGTATGTATATATAAGGATACCTAATTTTCAATTAATTTGTCGTTAGGGATATAGGGATAGATTTTTTTGTTGTTGTTGGTGTTTTTTGTTTTATGTACGTTGTACGATTATTCGTTCAAAACGATCCTTGGGTTCGATAAAATTGTTTTATTTTAGTTTTTTTGTTGTCCGTTTTTTTTTCTTTTGGTTCAATACAAAAAATTAATTGTTGACCTTTTAAGTTGTTTATTTCAACACCAAAACCAATTTAGGGGGTTGTGTCAATTACGCCCATATACAGACAGGGTACAAATAGTAATTATACAAAATAGTTCACAATATTTCGTTTAAATATAGAAATAATTTAATTTTAAAATGTCATCCAACTATTTAAAATACTCTAGGTACCAATTAAAATAAATTATTTTCTATTTTTTTTTTTTTTTTACTCATCACTTTTGAACTTTGAACTTTCCTTTCATTTCGGTACGAGCCAGTATTAACTAGAGAAAAAAAAACGTAGCTTTCAGTTTAGCCAACAAAAACTTGATGAAAAAATTGCACAGCAAAGATGAAAAGGATTTCTTACACACAAAACCCCCCTGTGCGCCTTATATAATAAAAAAAAATCTCTAAAATCCTGCAAAGATGGTGTAACATATTTAAGCCTGTGCAATTGATTTAATTAATTTTTTTTTTCTTATTAATTCCAAAAGTTATTTGGTATAAGGTGGAGTGATTATATGCTTCATATACTGTTACCCACAATCAGGGTTAATAATGTAACAAATGATCGATAAAATACCTAAATTTCTTACTGGTCACAAATGTAAATGCTACACGACGAAAATCAAGTTACATTTTCTACATGTATTAGCCGTTGTCGTCCATTTGCCATTCTAAAATATTTCGGAACAATTCTGAATACATATGTCTTGTGATGGGATTATTTCATGTATCTGTCAAACTGAATTGGACGGAATCGTTAATAATTTGCTACATTTGTTACATTTGTTTTGTTTATTACCAGTTTTGGTAACAAATGTAACAAATTCGACAAAAAAGTATTACTTTCAACAACCCTACTCACAATATATAAATGTTGTGAGTACGACGTGCTATAGTTACAATTACTGCATGTCATACAGAAAACTCCCTTTAAATGATTGGTTTTTTTTTTTTTTTTTTAATTTAGTAAATTACCTATCTGGATTGTCTGCAAACGATTAACATCGAAATTGGTCACATGCAACATAAGCAATAAACATGACATGGAAAGAGGGGGGGGGGTGTGTTGGCCACTATATGATTGGCTTTAGACAGAGATTCGTTGCACTTTGATTAATTAATGTTGGATCGATATCAAATGTATAGATATTGTGATTATTGGTAGAGTTCCATATTATATTTATTTTAGAAATTAATCGAACTGTAAAATATTTGATAAGGCACAAGATCCACACGTTGTACTGAAATCAAGCAAATTCAGGGTAAGACATTTCAAGGGTACTATTTATTTGGCTTAAAGTAAACATTTTTGCCTGATTTTGTCCTCTGTTTGGTCGATATTATTTTTAATATTTCTATCCCATATATGTACATTTGATCGATTCGATTCCACTATTCCAGGGATGTGTTTTTTCTTGATTTTAGTAAATAATTTGCTTTTACTGATGCATATTTATTTTAATGAAATTTCGTATATGATTTACTATGTAGATTCATGTATTAGTTTTCCTGATATCTTATTTTTCCTATTTCTTGACAAATATTTAATTTACTAAAAAAAAAACAATTAACTTAACCGTTTTTTTCCAATTCTGAGGTTGATATTTTGCACAAGTTCAGAATTGAACCTCATTTTTTTTCAATTTTATTTAAAAATGTCCATTTAACGTTACATTGATTGTAATATTAAAAAAAACCAAAAATAAACAATACCCATTCAGCCTGAACAAATTCCCTATGAAACTAAAGGATTTGATAATGACATTCAACTAAAATTCTACATTTATGCATTTTTGGAGGCAAAAAAGAAAAAAAAACCCCAATAAAAGTGATAAAATTTTATTTTTGGAACATTTTAGTATCAATAAAAATTCATTGATGCGGAAATATGTATTTTCAATTCTCGTTTAAATGTCTGTGAAAAAATAATAAAAAAAAAACTACGAAGGAGAATTTTTTTTTTTTATAGAAAATAAATATAATCACATCTTATATACATACATACATACCTACCTATACCTAAAAATAATAAGTATATGTATATAATATTTAAATTTTAAATATACATAAAAAAAAAGACGATGAAAAATGGAACAGACCAAAAATCGGTAATAAAACACTGAAAATCGATTAGTTAAGCTTGGCGAGTATTTAAAGTTTTCAAATTATATTCTACAAATTTTGCTCATAATTTATCTCCTTAAACCCAACAATTTTCACGCTTTTCTTATTTTCTAGCAATTGCTTTTCTTTATTATATATATATGTATGTATATATATTTTAACAATGGACTGTTCTTTCGGAAAATAGGTATAAATGTTGGATAATGTATAGTCCATTAATATTATTTATTCATTGTAAACTTAATCCAATTTAAAAGCGATTTTAATAGCAAAATAATAATTAACTATAAGAAATGTTATGTATGTTTAACAAATAATGCTAGTCTTAAGCAACAGTGTGCGGCATATTTATAGGAAAATTATTGTTATAATAATGGTTGACGTTCATGCAAGAAAATTTAAGTTGAGAGTTTTCCTACCTACGTGATGTACGTGAAAATTCACTTTAATGGCATTTAATAATATTTCTATATTATGTATATATATATATATATTTCTATAGATATGTTTGTCGTTCTATATCTATATAGAGGAGAGATGATCGTTGGTTTGGTATAATTTGCCCAAGAAAAAGCTACTTTAATGCTTTTTGGATGTTTGTTTTTTTTTTTTTTTTTTTTTTGTACTTACATTGGTACTTGAATTGTGAATGACACAATTACGTTTTTTTTTGTTTTATAGGATTTTTTTGTAAAAGGATGTCAGGTGTGAGGTTATTTTGAGTGGAGTGTGATTTTTTTTAATTGGGCCCTCTTTGGTACAAATATCCAGTTAGATTGGCTTTTTTTTTATATATATAGAGAAATGTGGCGCCCTTAAATTGTCTCTTATTTAGCAGTTCAAAATGGTGGCCATTTCATCCAAACATTAATTACTTTATTTTTAAGTACAATCACAACAATTCTGCGTCAGATTTAAGGGCTTCGCATACTTTGGAGAGCTTAAATTGAGCCATTTTTTTTGTTTTCTTTATTTTAAAGCTTAATTCTCTAAAGTATACTCGTACATAGAAAAAAATTTAAAAAATGTTAATAATAGCAGCGTAGTTGACCTTGTAGCAGTAACGTATTTTTCTGTAGACGTTTGCTCGTCACATGAATATCTCCTAGCCTAGACGCTTTATCTGAAATTGATAATTTTTCATTTTTAATTAATAATTAATAATTGAATTATCTGGTCTGTGGAGTTTATTTTTTTAACAAATTGGCCCCTTTTTTGAAAAGATCAATATGATTTTTAGGCAAATTTTCAACTTTGAATGTTCGTCATTTTGTTATTTTTTGACTTAGGAAAAAAAACTAAGAATTAAGCTTTATTTCGAGCTTTTAGTTTTTGCTTTACAGCCTTTAAAAAAATTTGCAGACAATTTGAGAGGTAAAACATGAAGGAGTGTGACAAAATTCAAAATATGTACATATTTTAAAAAAAAAAAAAAAATTATTGATACGATTTTTGCCTGCTACATGACAGCATGCTACATTTTCATTAATTCAAATTTTATTTGCATGCTACAATATTTATTTTGTTCTTTAAAAAAGTTTTTTTCTGATGAATTAATTTGTAATTTTTGTTGAAAGTACATTAGTAGACTATTGATATAAAAATATTAGTATTTTGTTTATTGCCGTTGGCCAGGCAGGCTGAAATGTTACTCCCAAAAATTTCGCATAACACTAGCACTTCCTTATTACTGATCGATTCCCATTTTTCTTGAAGCTGTGTTTCCCGATTTATTGGTTTTAGACGTACAGACACTATCGCTTGAAGAATAGTCCATTAATTCTCGATTGTGTCGGAAGTCGGAAGAGTTGCCCGGCCAGCCAATCTTTTCTCACTCTTTTTAAAAAGTCCTTTGGCTACCTATTAAATTTTCTTTTGGGTTGTGTCATCGTAATATTCTTTTACGTCAATATTGGTTTTACTGGCCTGACATAGATGTCGATCACAGTCGCTCACTATACCAATTAATCAAAGTGATCATGTTAAAAATTGTAGCTAATTAATAAGAAAATTAGTAAAGGTGGTCAGAAACTTTTTATCCACCCTGTACATTCATTACATATCTGAATATTTTGAATAATTTTTTGGTTCCCCTCTGTTTGATTGGTTTTTGGGGGGTGATTTAACGATGTTCCTATTTTTATTTATTAGTGATTAGTGACCTTTTTCCCAAACCCTATCGATAAATTCTTATTTCTTCCGTTATGAGTAGAATTCAGATATTCCCTCCTATAACTCGACGGTAGATAGGTTCCAAGATAATTACGTGTTGTACGAAACCGTGTTGTAGAAGACTAAGACCAAGTAGGTATCTACATATACATTTTGGCAATTTTCTTATTGCGTTAGAGTGAAACTGTGCTATATATAGTTTACCGTGTTATACGAGAATTTTGGCAATTTTGTGTTAGAGGGAAACTGTCTTGTTGGATGGCGTGTTGTAAAGAGAATACTTGTATACAAATTTTTTAGTTGATTAGATATTAGTTATTTTTAATTCCCTATAATTATAAAGTTTTTCTTGAATTTATGCAATGTGAGAACTTCTTTTCTTTTTTAATAGTAACTTTTTCTCCATATCTTATATTTTTAAGCTTTTGGTTGAACGCATTTTTAACCAATCTGATCTTATCATTTTTTGGATAAATCGTTGGATAAACCAAAAAGTTCAACGGCTTACCGTTTTTCAATCAATTTTATTTAATTTCATTATTAATCTAAGATTAAATTTATGGAATACGCGAACCTATGATTATTTAACCCATTAACGCCGGCGCCGTTTTCCATCTTTATAAAAAAAAGATGCCTAACGGCCTCAAATATAAAGAATATAAAGATTTTTTTCTTAATTTTGTTGTTGTTGTATTTTTTATTCAATTTTGCATTTATGATGTGAAAATTACCAAATTTTATTTCAGCCAATTGGTTTTAATGGCGTTAATGGGTTGATTGAATATCAAATTGATGGTTGAATTCTTTAAGAATCAACAAAAGCTCAGGGTAGAGGTGATAATGATGTGAATTTTGTACTTATGGGCTGCTAACAAAAAGCTCTACAAAAAATTCATTCACACCGGATATGATGTGTACGTGAACGATTCATGTGCATTTTGACAATTAACCCCCTTAAAAAGAAGATTTTTCTTCATGAAATTAATAAAATGTCCCCCCTTATAATTTTGAGGAGAATATTTTTATTTTTTTTTTGTCGCCATTAATATTAATTTCTGACCAACCATAATCTTTAAAAAAATTTCTATGGTTTTTTTATTGTTTATCCCAATTTATATTAAAACCAATACTGGTATAAAATTTGTATTTCAGTTCATTTGACTAACTCCTGATTTAGTTATAAACTTTGATGAATTATTCATTAAATACAGAATATTTAAAAAAAAAAAACCTCAATCCTAATATGTATTGAAGAATTCGTTAGGTTAAAAGATAGGAAATTCTTCAAAAGTTCACTCATTTGTTAATAATCTGTTTTACTTAATAATTCAAAGAAAGAAAAAAAAAAAACAAAAAAGAATTAAAATGTCTAAGGCATCTGCTATTTACATACATTGTACTTTGTAAATGTATTATATTTACAAAACAAATTAAATAATTGTACCTTAAGATTAAATTAACGAACATAAAATCAATTAAACTTAAGTCTTTTAGTCTACTTGTACATTATAATGTTCCTAAAGGCATATATACAACAAGATTAAATGTTATTTTGTGCGTCTGGGCTGACGGGGTAATAGGTATTACAAGTTAGCTATAAATTCTTAGTAATTTATATATATATATATATATGTATATATATATTTACCATGAGTCAGTCCATCTTATTTAATCAGTATAGTCAAATACATTGAAGGTAATTAGACTTACATGACACTTCATTTTAATTATATACGTATAATCTTTCTTCCGCTTTAGAGTTTTCAACTAGTTACCACAGGAAATTTGTAACAAACGTTTTCTAGCTTTGTGAGTATTAGTAGATTACTATAGAGGAATACATAATACTAACCATGTTTAATTGAAATTTCATAATTAATCAGAATTTATTATGCATATGACGGTATACACCAGTTGTATTAATATACATACATACTTATTCATATAGATATATAAATAAAGCCTTTAAATGTATGTACAATGTACATATATATGTATTATGGTTCTACTTTCTCTCTATACTATCATATATAACGTATAGTAACTATAACGATTAATTATTCGTTGGGACATGATATTATTCCTTCCGAAATATAAATTAATTATTTTACTTTGAAATTGATTAATGAAGATTAGGAAATTACATTGTTACTTAATATAATATTGTACCAGAGGATTCTGATGTACCTCGACATACCTATACGTAATATCAATAGATATAGGCATAGGGGGTAGGAATTTTTGTATGTGATTAAATTTTCATCACACTCATTAATTGTTGGTTTTTGGTTAAAATAATGTTTTTATCTCCGTTTTCTATTCTATATGATTTTTTTTTTTTATTTTAATTAAGTTCTAAATTTAGTATTTAATATGTGTATATACAGTGTGGATATAAAATTTCTGACCATTTTAAAATATTTAATTAAAAATGCATTGTAGAAGATGAATTAATTTGTAATTTTTGTTGAAAGTACATTAGTAGACTATTGATATAAAAATATTAGTATTTTGTTTATTGCCGTTGGCCAGGCAGGCTGAAATGTTACTCCCAAAAATTTCGCATAACACTAGCACTTCCTTATTACTGATCGATTCCCATTTTTCTTGAAGCTGTGTTTCCCGATTTATTGGTTTTAGACGTACAGACACTATCGCTTGAAGAATAGTCCATTAATTCTCGATTGTGTCGGAAGTCGGAAGAGTTGCCCGGCCAGCCAATCTTTTCTCACTCTTTTTAAAAAGTCCTTTGGCTACCTATTAAATTTTCTTTTGGGTTGTGTCATCGTAATATTCTTTTACGTCAATATTGGTTTTACTGGCCTGACATAGATGTCGATCACAGTCGCTCACTATACCAATTAATCAAAGTGATCATGTTAAAAATTGTAGCTAATTAATAAGAAAATTAGTAAAGGTGGTCAGAAACTTTTTATCCACCCTGTACATTCATTACATATCTGAATATTTTGAATAATTTTTTGGTTCCCCTCTGTTTGATTGGTTTTTGGGGGGTGATTTAACGATGTTCCTATTTTTATTTATTAGTGATTAGTGACCTTTTTCCCAAACCCTATCGATAAATTCTTATTTCTTCCGTTATGAGTAGAATTCAGATATTCCCTCCTATAACTCGACGGTAGATAGGTTCCAAGATAATTACGTGTTGTACGAAACCGTGTTGTAGAAGACTAAGACCAAGTAGGTATCTACATATACATTTTGGCAATTTTCTTATTGCGTTAGAGTGAAACTGTGCTATATATAGTTTACCGTGTTATACGAGAATTTTGGCAATTTTGTGTTAGAGGGAAACTGTCTTGTTGGATGGCGTGTTGTAAAGAGAATACTTGTATACAAATTTTTTAGTTGATTAGATATTAGTTATTTTTAATTCCCTATAATTATAAAGTTTTTCTTGAATTTATGCAATGTGAGAACTTCTTTTCTTTTTTAATAGTAACTTTTTCTCCATATCTTATATTTTTAAGCTTTTGGTTGAACGCATTTTTAACCAATCTGATCTTATCATTTTTTGGATAAATCGTTGGATAAACCAAAAAGTTCAACGGCTTACCGTTTTTCAATCAATTTTATTTAATTTCATTATTAATCTAAGATTAAATTTATGGAATACGCGAGAAAAAAAATTGTTTCTTTAGATTTTCCCAATATTTCTTTACATATTCCTTAGATTTTTGATGAAAGTTCCTTAAAAAAATCATATCTTCTAAACTAGTGGACCATTGTTAAAAAAACTTTTTTTCCCACTTAAATGCTTCGAATATCTATCAGAAAAAAAATATTTGGGCGTCCGTCCATCGATTTGGTGAAAAATTTTCATAGAAAACTAATTCCAAAAACACCATATCAGTAAAAGATTTTTTAAAAATCGACCAACTGGAATTTAGCCTCGAAATAATACGCAAAATAAAGCTGAGGCTCTTACCAATCCATTGATATATAGTTGTCGGGTCTATCTTGCGCATTATATTTATTATGAATTTTTCGAAATGAAATTTAATTTTTTGATCGGAATTAATGCTGTTTTGAAGCGTTCTATAGTAATTGTGTGGAGATACATCGGAATTTCTATGCAAATCATTTGACATATTCCCAAATCACTTGATAACGTTAAGATTATCAATTTTACAGACAAAAAGATGGAAATTAAAAAAAAAAAAATTTGTTGTTCAAATATTCCCAATTTTATCTTACATATCTCTCAAAAATTTTTAGCTCCTAAACTACTGAACCATTATTGGGAGAAGTATTTTTGTCAGTCAAGTACTTCGAATATCTATCAGAAAATTATTATTTGACCGTCCGCATTCGAATTTTGCATTTTTCTTTCATTGTTAAAAACTGGAGTTGATATTCTGTTCGGAATTTAATTTGAGGATATACCAGCACCAACATTTTACGTTCACAGAACTTCCACGGAGTAATTTTAATAGTTATTGATTTGAATTTTTAACAATTCAATTTTAATCTAAAAATGTGGAAAAGCGCACTGGTCTGGGAACCATCCAAAAGAAATATTCGCTTTCGATTCGATTCTTATGCTTAAATTCGATTTTATTTTTTTTTAAATTTATTATAAATTTCTGACAAAATCAGTTTTCTACCATGATGAAAATCAAATGTCAGCGGGGCCTATGCAAAGAATAACAAATTTTTTCGCAGTCATGTAAATGTTTTTTTGATGAATAAATCATTTCAATTAAGTACACTCTAAATTTATTACAGCTTAAAATTAAACTGTATCAACAAAAAAAAAAAAAATCATTACCCACTAATTATACATAGAACATGCTCTACTTAATAGGCATAATGGACTAAATAATTTTTCTTATTAAATTTTCATTAAAAAGGTTAAAATAGTTGATTCACCGGATTGAGTTAATTTGATCTGTACAAATATACAATAAAAGCTTTCACTTTAGTGACAGATTATAAAATATATGTTCCAGAGTTCGTACCAATCCATATTAATGTAGTTCTATTTATAGAATAAAACCAATAATTTTCCTTTAGCATCTATAATATTCATTATCTGTGGCAAAACTTTAAAACTTTTCCATATAAAACTTTATATTCTATAAAATATTTAACTTTAAAACTTTGTACTTTATAATTCTAGGTAGCAGGCAGGTACCTATTTATTTGAACTTTTCCTTTTATCATAAATGAAAAAAGGAAAAACAAAAAAAAGCCTTTTCGACATAGTAGTACATAGACAAGTACAATAATATCTATATTTTTATGTAATTATGTATTCTATAAATAACGATGTAAATAAAGGACTATATAAATAGAGGAAACTTGAAAAAAGGAGAAGGGAAAAAGATGAAGATAAAACATTGGTTATTTTTTTGTTAATTGCTTTTATGTAAATTTACATAAAACTTGGATGTTTTGTAAACGATTTTATTGGAATAAAACATGAAATTTTTAGGGAACTATTGGGAACAATTTCGGCTTGGGAAAAATATCGATTTGAATATAAAAGTCCTGAATATATATATAGGCTAAATTGTAATTTATTATTTATAGAGTATCTTTGTGATATATAATCTTATAATAATGCCGGAAGTGGGTTGTTGTTGGTCCCAAACGATTTAGACAGCTTTTCAAATTGATAAAAGAAAATTATGAAAAAGCTTTGTTTTTTTTTTAAAATTTATTTGGTGCCCTGTTATAGAACTTTTTTCGCATTAGTAATTAACATTAGAGCAGTCCAATTTTTGTTTTTTTTTTTTTTTTTTTTTTTTTTTTTTTTTTTTTTTTTTTTTTTTTTTTTTTTTTTTTTTTTTTTTTT
>JANSTT010019364.1:0-11640 GCA_026745375.1 Platyura marginata
AATTTTATTGATAAGTGTGTGTTTTTGTTTTTGGTTACGTATTAAAGATATTCCGGATATTTTTAGCCCACCCGTTAAGTAGAAAATTTTAAAAATTTTGCTAACAGTGATGTGGAAAGCGGATACTCCAGCTAAAGAGCCACTCAAGTAAACCATCGAATTTCATAATAAAATTGATAAAATCCATTCTTACGAGGATGCAATTCACAATTCCTCAGTTCCCAATATTCTAATTATCCAAAAAAAGGCTGCCCGTTGTTTATTCAAAATCCGAATTTCTAGATTTTTCCTTTTTGATCTTAATATTTTCCTCTAGTATTCTAATATACAAGTACATTTAAATTCATTCATCATTTAGCTGTTTACATAGCCGACAGATTTATATTTCAATTAATAATTTGATTGACGTGGTTATGAACGTTATATAAATCTACTCTTAGCTGTGTTTCTTGCTGCTTACCCTTTTTCATTTTGTATTAATAAAAAGGATCTTATAAATGATCTAGAAACCATTATGCATTATGCAACAATTAAAAACTACAACAAAACACCTACTGTCCAGATGCATTTCTATAGTATGTAGTATGTACATATGTAGAATGCAGTTGAACGCATGCAAATGGTTTACCTCCTCAACTTACAATACTGAAAAAATCACTATGGAACAAAATTCATTTGATTGAGTTGACTTTGACTTCACTGTTCCTGTTCAGTCTGTTGCCGGCATTCAAAGTGTACGTTGGGTATTGTACGTTTATTTCAATACGTACGCGTGCGTCGGATTTTGTAGTTTTGTATATATAACTCTTCATACGGTATTTTATTTATGGGCCATTATTTGATTACAACTGGTTAAAGAAGTGCTACAAGTTTTCGCTAAATAATAATATGTTTCAAATTACCAATTTCTATGTACCGAGTGTGTTGAGTCTCTAAAGCTAAAGCCATTCTTTAATACATTAATATATGGGATTAGGGTGACAGTGATTTTCGATTTTAGGTTCAAAAGAAGCCTTTTTTTGTTCTTTTTGTTGTTGTTATATTTTGTGCATATATTCGTTGTGTTACTGACATATAATTGAAGTGAATAAAATAAAATACCAGAAGGATTAACTGCCTACCAAATATACCGCAAAAGAGAGCAAAAACGTGTGGTCGAGATCAAGACTATATGGATTTTTGCTGGTTTTTGTTGGCCTGGCCTGTGTATTGTTAAGTGATTCATAGAAAGGTATGCTCAAGATTTCTTTTTAAGGAGAACCGGTTACAATTTATAATGTGCAAAAATTGAAAATTACTTGTGCAGCATTTACCTCTCCATGGCTATTTTATGTTTGAATTATATATTTACCGAACCTCTAACGTTTAAGAATAGCCAACATTTCTAGGTATAGGTATGACTTTGTAACTTATCGGTTACAAAATACTTTACCTGAATGTGAATTTCCATAATCGATTCGACTATGGTTTTTTGTACAATTTGGAAGTTTATTTATATATAGTTAATAGTTATCAATAGTGATCTGTATGCAATCAATAGAGAAAGTTTAAACTCTCACTGATTATTTTTATTACATATTTTAGGTATTTACATCTACTTTAATAAATGCCCGTACCATTTCGTAAATAATGACCTTCTCTGTAAATTTGTGGGCGTTTTGGGACTTCAAAAAAAATTATTATTATTATTATTAATATTTTATTTTTCCCTTGAGGGTGTTTTGGTTGACCTGTTTTCAAGAAATTAAAATTGTCCAGATGGTTTTTTTTTTATTTGTGTTTTGTTACATAACGTTTGTACCTACCTACACATTAAATATGAAAATGATATGTTTAGCTGTTACAAAATAATTTATTTTTCAGAAGGGCATTGTTAGGGATCGCTGCGAAAAAAAGTCAAAGAATTGGTAAAAAAGTTCAATATTAGGTATTTTTTATAAGTAATACTTAATATTCAATCATATATTAATTAATGCCAGAACTCATAAAAAGGGTTTATTTTGGGAATATTTGTATAAAAGTGTATGTAGTTACAATATTTCGAAAATTTCAACCCTCTTTAGGGTCATTCAGAGTTGCAGTTAAATTTCAGTTTGTTTCATAAAAAGGAACTAGAGGGGATGTTATATAACTAAAACTAATCAACGAAAAGGTCTTAGCGCAAAATTTTATATCTATAGTTGGTTAGAAGTAGTGATGATGCTTTTAGAGTTGGGGATCATATATAAAAGATGTAATAATCCCTAGAAATATTCCGTTCTACTGTAGAAACATTCGTAGTGTGTTGTCGCATTTTCTCCTGAACTTATTATGGATGTGATAGTGTAAAGAAGGGAACCAATGAGAACAAATAAGCGTAGAGAAATTAAAATTAACGTCTCGTTATAGAAGGGAAAAGGCTCCAGAACAGATACCTGCTGTGCACCACTTCTGATTTGACACTTATGTCTTTTGATACATTACAATACAGAAATATTGTTGAAGCATATTATTTTAATGGTTGTTTTTTACTTACTTTACTAAAAGATCTGTTACAATTATTTCTCCATATAAGTACTTAAAAGATTTTAGAAAATATTAAGGAAGGGTTTTCGTGGCGAAACCTATCTTGATCTACCAATTAGCACAATTGTTTTGTTACCACTAAATATACATTTAAGTATCTCATTGATATGACGACATCTTATTTCTGTATGTAGAAATGTGACACTTGAGGTGTTTTTACTGTAAACCTTACAAATGCTCCCAATTTTACGTGACACCCTTTAAGCACTGTCATTCTGAGATAATGCAATACTGTTTTTAAGTACAATCCAATCACCCGGCCTCAGACTCAAGTCAACACAACAGAGAAAAACAATTTCGTGTTTAACCCAGGTCCTCAAAAGCAACCACTCAATCCACTGAGCCATTTGGTAATTGATAAAATACGATTTTGGAATCGAGTTAGAACTCAAAAGCTTTTTAGAATTAGGTAAATTTGTATCCTTCTCATTACACTATCTAAAATTTCTATTCGAACTGCTGTAGGAGTGTTTAATGAGAAACCGATTTAAACCAGGATATTGATAATTATTATCCTCTTATGGTGCTACAGCTCGGGGTGAGCCTTGTCCTTTCTTACGAAGCCTCTACACGCATCTCTATTCTGGACGACAGTTCTCCATGTTCTCACTCGCATGGTTTTGACGTCATCCACAACGTTGTCAATCCATCTTCTCGGTCTGCCTCTGTTTTTTTTTTGCAATCCGGTACGGTATTAAACTACTTCTCTGTGTTTAAGTTCCTAATTTTCCTGGGTGAATGTATTATTTGGTTATTCTAATTCTTCCATCTTTGTCTTCCTTCTTTTCTTGCATTGCAACTGTGTGTTTCATCTTCACTATTTTATATTTATTACTGTTGCTATTTTTTTAATGTTTAAATTTGAATTTTGTTATTTTTTTGATACCGCTTTAGCAGTTGGAAGACACTTCTTGCCGCTTCAGCGGTTGGAATCACACTCTCCTACGTCCAAATCTTTTTCCATCCAATTCAGTTCAGTTCAGTTCAGTTCATTAAATTTAGTAAATTACGACGGGATTATATTAGTTCATAAAAGTAATAATACAAAATTTAGAAACAGTTAACAATAATATGAATTTAAGAAAACAAATTAAATATGTGACGACATTTCTAATATACACGCTCCTTTCCAGTCTTCTTGCTCTGAATATTATACTATATTAACCCTAATAATTTTTTTTTTCTATAAAACTTAAAAAAATCTTAAATAGTAAAAAAACTTTGGTTAAAACAGTTTTTTCTTTAAAATTTATAGGTTTTTTCTTGCTCGGACTCCGTTTTGGACTTTAGGGTTAATCCTAGATTCACCTACTATTTGATAAAGTATTACTAAAATCAATGGATTTCTGTCACTAATTTTCTTTATTATACGATTACATCTACCAAATTTTAAACATTTTAGTTTTGGACAGACGATAACGAACAGAAATTAATATTTTGGACAAGTATTTTACATTTACATACATCAGACAGAATTATCATTTTTTAATTGTTGGAAATCCCAAATGACCACATATATACATACCTACACATACACACATTCATATACATTGCATTATATGTACGAGAATATATCCTATAGAACATAGGTCGGAAAACTACGACCCGCGGACCAAATTCGGCCCGCGGGGAAAAATAGTATTTTTACATGAAATAATTAAAAATAAATCAAATTCCCAATTATTTTGCACAACCAGGATCCTTAGATCCTGCAGCTGTCCTTATTTCTCTTCCATATTTTCAAAAAATATTAGCGTTTGAATATAATGAATATAATAGATTTCTCAGATATCAATCTTAATAACTAGCACAAGTTACTGGATTTCGACTTTTTCATACAAATATGCCTGTTCCCTATTTTACCGACTGTAAAAATATAACTAATGGATGACTTTTGGAGTTTTCTACATGGCCTGCCGAGCATAAAATTTGTTCGATCAGGCCCTTACCAAAAAAAAATTTTGCCGGCCCCTGCTATAAAATATAGAGATAGTCATAAATCTATAGTTTAAGGGCATTTTAAATCATGCAACAATTTATCTTTACACAGTGGCTACTTGCCAATATCATGCTTTGGTTTACCATCTAATGTACTAAGAAAATATTTTAAGATAATATATAATGATACTTGATAGAAATTTAAGACAGGATAACACACACTATATGTTGATAGAATAAACAACTAAGCACAATATTATATGGCCATTATTTTCTGCTATATATATGTTGTACATACAATGGATTGTCTATGATGGCTTAAATATAATTTGTTTGATGTCAAATAAAAAAACGATCACAAGGGACACAAATTTTTATTTAAAAATAAAATAAAATAAATTTACCATTGAGGGATTAGTATAACAAAAAAAAAATATAACCAAATACACCTACATACGAGTACAATAAATTTTGGAGAAAATTCCCTCTGATGAAGGATTTGACCTATTAAAATGTTAAAATAAATTTTGTGGCACCCAAATGGAACACTCATTTGGAGTTATAAAAACAAATTGGCAGTACAGTACACAGCAAACAGAAGTTTCATATGTAAACAAAGAAAAACGTATTTTGACAGTATTATCCCAACAGGAGGGCTACAGTGAAACGGTCAGTAAGTTTGAAACGTTTTTAAACATTAATTAGGCATGTAATGTTTAGTTTGCAAACCTTTTCATTGGACAAACTTTTGGGATAATTAACACCCTTATTTCTATTGTATGAACAATAAGATTAGCATACAGATGGTAATTAAATGATTATTAGATACAAGCTTCCGGACTCCAAAATTAGTCCTTACAAATATCGCAAATATACCAAAATGACAAGGAAAAAAGAAACATTTTTATTACTAATTTTATAATATTTTTGTATGATTTCTTGGCGGATACATTGACATTTCTGGGCGAAGGGCTAATCACTGGTTAAAAACGTGTTACGTGCTCAAGGGAGACGAGGGTCTCTTTCCGATGGACTCTGCTTGGCTGACCTCAGTTGGAGACGGGTCGACAGTCAACTGTCGGTTTTAACAGTCCGTTTTTGCATTACAAAACATTTTTGAATTTTATAACCGAAATTCAGTGTCTTCCTTCACTCACTACACTCATTGTAGTAAAAAAAAGTGATTGAAGAAGGTTTAAAGCTATTTATGTGGAATTTGATCTCGCATTGGTAATAACTACTCTATCGGCCAGCAAAATTTGTTTTTTTCGAATACAGCTTTTTATAAGAATAATTAAGTACATGTCGTTTACATCAGAAAGTAAAACGAAGACAACTGTCTTAATAAAATTGTCTCGTGTAAACGCCTACTCTCCTTGTTAAGACAATTACTGTCTTCGTTGAGACAGTACTTTCTAGACAGTTTTGAAGACCGTAGCTCAAACAGTTGGCGAGACAGTTGGCGAGTAATAAAAATGACTGAAACTAAAAAAAAATGAGTGAAAATCTCCGTTGTCCTTCAAACTTCAATAATGTTGGCCTTTTAGCTTGAAATGGTTTGACTTAACATTTTCTCTTCCTTTGTCTATTTTCCTCGGCCTTTGCTGCCGTTTTATCAAATGAAAATGTCAGGACAATATATAAACGCTATGCATATGCAAACACTGTCCTGATATAGTTTTACTGTCTAATGTAAGCGCTATGTAAGGGAAGAATAATAGTAGCAAGAGAGAAGAAAGGAAAGTGGACAGTAGGAAGAGGCCAGTGGATAGAAGAGAGACGAGAGACGAGAGGAAAACAAGTAGGCGGAGAAGTTACTAATAAAAATACAAAATTAATAAAAATGTTCTAATTATTTATCATTAAAATAATTTATAATTGAATGACATTTTTAATACTTACATACTTACTAGGTACTTCTTTAGGTTTATCATTATTATTACACATTGTAAGTACTTAAATATTTTTAAGAAATTATCTAAGAATAACATTTGGTAACTGGTCCATAAAGAGGTGTACACTTGTATAGCACTGGTGTAAATAGTTAGACAATAGCGATCCGTTTGCAGCTTGATGTTAATGTACTCTGGGTCGTCTGCAAAAAATAAAATAACAAAATGAAACTGGCCATTTTAGATTTGGTTCTTTTCGAATAAAAAAACCAACTAAACAACACACCATTGGTCAACGTAGGTATATTGTTGTGACTAATGAATGCAAATTAGAAATGAATAAAAAACCGAGCTTTTTTTATGTGAATTCTTTTGTTTTTTTATATTGTACTCGTATATAGAGAGGTAGCTGTTTTAGGAGATAAATTACAAAATTTAGATTTTGTGATATCATTTGTAACATATAGTAAAATAGTTAATGACTTCCGTTAATCGTTGTAGAATTTTTACTTTCTTCTTGTATTTTTCATTAACGTCAAGTATGCTATCTGACATGAAAGAAAAATGTTATTTAGCAGTAATTGTTATTTGTTGAAATAATTATGTACATATTGACTTTAATTGATTTTTCTTGCTAATTGGTTTTTTTTTCGTAAACATTTTGTTTCCAAAATATATTTCACATTGTCTTTGAAGTGAACAAAGGTGACTAAAAATAAAGTGACTGACGAGTATATTAGTAAGTAGTAACCCCTACACTATAATTATAATACATTGGATGTAATACATTTTAGAACTCACTAGAACATCACTATTTTAGGATATAAATAATATGTGGGAATTCCTTTTTCAATTTAGCACTGAAAAAGTTTTTCCCTCGCTTTGCTTTCGTAGCCATGGCTATAAAAACAATGAAATTGTAAATATGTTTTGGCGTATTCATAAAGTAAAATAATATTTACTTGCTTTAACGTAACCAAAAACCAAACTCCCACAATTAAATCCAGAATGTAAATAACAAATAAATGCAGGCAGAATGAGATTTGACAATAGTAACAAATATGTACAAGATTAACAAAAAATAAACGTAGTCTCAATAAATTTATAGGAGTATTTCGGGATTATATTTTGTCAAAGGAGTATTGGGGGAGAATAGATATTTTGGGAAGTATAAAACGTTGAAAGTAGTACCTATAATAATTCTTTCCAAAGGAGTATAGATGGTCAGCTTACTAAAAACCACCATTAATTTATTGTATGACAATATTTTATAAACATTTTTATTTAAAACTAATAATAAGCAGTGGTGGATCTAGTCAAGTGGGGCCCCGAGCGGTAAAAATGTCGAGTCCCTCAAATTAAAGTTATAAAAAAAGCCTTAAGAAAATCCTCATTAATTTATTAACAAAAAAAGAAAAGTATAATAAGAAAATTTCATACCATACATAACAAATTAAATAAATGTATACTTATATAAAAAAACATATTTTTTATATCCCTAATGAAAAGACATTTTAAGTAAGATTTCGAGGCTTTTTAATATTTCTGGGCTCTACGCTTCCGCATAGTTCGTTTACCGCTTAATTCTCCACTGATAATAAGAAAAAAATATTACCAAATATTAGCAATAATAATAGAAAAAAGAAAAGAATTAAATTTGATATTGGAATAAAAATTATGTTTGTTCTTTATAAAGAATGGGATGCTTATTGCTATCGGTTTTAGTTCATGTTTAAAAAAACAGACGCGGAATCAGAAAATTATCTAAATATAGCTTCTATGAGCTTCTATGAATATTTCGGTTTTAGCCGATGATAAATTAAATTAAATTTTAATAATTTAATCAAAATAAATCGAAAATTTGTTGATCCTTGATTGTTTATTATTAATATATACATACTTAAATGAATTCATATTTCAATTTAATTTTAAGGCATTTTGATTAATTACACATATAATGAATTCATCTTTATTCCGAGCCAAAATTAAATTTTCTATTCGATGAACAAAATAAAACAATAAACAATCATTTGTAAACTCAAAATATTCTCATAATTTGCAATTAAAAGTGTATACGGGAGGAGCCGAAATTTTATACATTAAATGCGCAACAAATGATTTTTGAACTTTAAATTTTATTTAATACATATTTCGAATTGTGTTCAAATATGGGTTGTGAGATAAATTTTATTGAGCGTGTTAGCTCAAAATAATATTTTATATATTTTAAGAATAGTTTTTTTTTCAACACCTGTTTTCTTTGCTCGATAAAGTCAGCGTGGGCAGTTTTCTTTAAAAAAATTTAGTTCGATAATTGTTATTATCTTCAAGATTACCTATAATGAAGTTTTTATTTTCTGACAAATAATTTATAGTTTAAGTACTTATTGACGCTTATTGACAAATTAAAAATCTTGGTTGAAGATTCTATGTAAATTTCTATATGTAAGTAAACTTGGACATAATTTAAAGATTATCTACCTTTTAAATATACATTTTTTTTATCCCGGGAGTCGGTAAGTCATTGGTTAAAAATAAAACTTCTGGTTTCAGGAAGCCAAACGCATGCTGCAGTACATTTCACACCTTGTACATATGACAGAACCGGCCCTGCTGTTCGGTAGGAACGGTTGTTCTTGAACTAAAAAACTAATTATTTTAAGAATAAAATCTATTCGCACACATATTAAAGTTGAACATATTTACGCCCGTTTCGTAGAAGAAAAAAAATGTTTCCGGTTAAATGACGAAACTACAGAAAAATCTCTATTATATATTGGGGAAATTGAGAAAAATTGATTATAAAAAAAAATTATAGAGAATAGAAAAATGGAAATTTTATTAACCCTCTCCGGGTTAAAAATATTTCAAATCGAGCTAAAAATCGGAAAATCGAAAATTCAAACATAATTTTGCTTATTATTTTATCTTAGTCTGTGTTTTTTTGCTACATATGCAACTTATAAATATTATGTATTATTATAAAAAAACACAGACTAAGATAAAATTATAAATAAATATAGGCATAATTGTGGTCGTCTTTAGTCGGAAGAAACATTTTTATTTATAGAAATAGTAAAGTAAAATACCACTTAACAATAGATAGTTCCAGATTTTGGTCGATAAAAAAACGGAATACTTTTTTGAGTGACTGTACAATATATATACCATAAATAGATAAAATCTCTACACTTTACTTTTGGTTGCATTAAAACAATTTGTTCAATAAATCCTTTCAATTAAATTTATGATTCTTTACTTTACATATGAAAGAGATCAATTTAATCATACCTCTATCTCTATCTATTCTATATACATATAGGTATTCCACACAGTATTTGTCTATCTCTTGAAAGTGTGAAACTTTTAAAAGCATTTGAATGAATTTTTTTTTGATTTATTTTTTTTTTTTGCATAGAGTACGATTGAAAAAGCTTTCATATAGGTAGATATACATATGTATGCAGGTATATAGAAATCAATTTAATTTTACCGCCTAAATGAATTCACGTATCAATTTTAAAGTTCAGTTTGGCAAAAAAAAATTGTATTTCATCAAAACGGAAATTTTTTAACAACAAAAAAAAAATAATAAAAAAACTGGATGGGATATATGGATTAAAAACAAATTTTGAAATTTATATTCACATTTCGTTCATCAAAAATTGTTTTCAATTTGGATTTATTATTAAAAAAGCACATTGTGTATTTTTATATTATATGTACTGTACTTAGATAGATACTTATTATATAATAATAGTATACATATACAGTGGCGAACATAAGTCTACGTACACCCAAAATATTGGCCATTTTTTAAAAGATTGATCTGATTTGTATAACTATATATGCAGTTGCGAACATAAATCTACATACACTTAGACTTATATCTATATATATACATATCAGTGTCGGCTAGTGAGAAAAGGGACCATTTGGAACTTAAAAGGTTAAAATTTTCTAAAATTGCAACATTTACCAAAGTATTTAGAATTAAATTTTGAAAATTCTTGATTATCCTTTCATGTACAAAATGAATGGACCTTAAAGGGTTAACTTGTTCCAAAAATTTTATTTCGCAAAAAATGCTGTAAATTTAAAATAATATAAAAATATAAGGTTTTAAAACCAAAAATATGTTACTTTTTAAAAAACCACAAAAAAAGGGTCAAGATGTTCGGTGCCTCACCAATTTTTTATTTGGTTTTTTTCATCAAAATGACGTAAGTTTTTTTTTTTAAATAGTCTCATGATGATAGGATCAATAATTCTAACGAGCCGCCACTGGTATATATATGAAAGTACATACTATATATTCGATATAGGTAAATATTGGCAAATTATGGCAAACAAAAAAATGTTTAAGAGCATATAGTTGCATCAAATCATTGAACTGATGAAAATCAAATTATATTTGCGATATCTAGTATGTATCTTTGAATTGTTTTTTTTTTTTTCAAAAATAAATTATAAAAAATTGCCATATTATTTAATTGAACCCAAAAAGATTGCACATTTCTCTATCTAACATTGTCGAATATAAAACATCTAACCCAAACCAACAATTAACTTTGACTTCTTATGCAATAATAGCACAAAATGATCATTCATTTGTTATCAATCAACTTTTGATTTTTTAGTTCGCGTTGTGCATATATTGGGTAGTGTTGTACACAATTCATTGAAACAGATTGATCTTTTGGTAGGTATTACGAAAGTGTAATTTATGAGCTAACAAAATGATCGTTTGCATTTGTACATAACAAAAAAAAAAAAACAACAATGAACTTTTAGCATCAACAGCAGCACAAATAGCAATTTTTTTTTTATTTTAAACTTACAATTAATTGTTTTTTTATTTTTTTTTTTTTTCAAATGAAATAATGAAAATTGTTTGTACATTTCTCAAAGTATTAATTAATAATTGATATACATTTTTTTTTCTCTTTATAAGAGAAACCCATTGAGATGATGAAATCGTTTGAACCCATTCTAATTTACTGTTTATTATTAAACTGTACGTTTAACTTAAATCATTCAATTGTTAAGTAATTGCTTAATAACGACAGCATGGCACACCGAACATAGAGGGTAATTGTTGGTGAGGTTAATTCACTTTTTTTTTCCTAAATTGAAAGGTTGAATGAAAACAAAAGTTGATCGGGTTAATATACAGGGTGCGCCATCTAGACAGGGCCTATTGAAATGTTGAATAACTCCGCCATTTTTCAGCCGATTTTGACAA